>SEYY01020609.1:0-10000 GCA_009176605.1 Armadillidium nasatum | reverse complement strand
TTTTCGGATCAATTTTGCGGATACGGATAATTTTAGAAATTTTCAAAAATCTTCAGAATCAATCTTTCAAATTGCAATTCTAATAGAGACCATCGACTTTTGCAATAGTTATATCTGAATCTGACCAACAATTTACATCGATGAATTGTACATTTATTTCGGAATTCTTTTGTTGTCCGGTTACAACAAACTTCCTTTTTAGAAGAATGTACTGGGAAAGACGTCCCGATTCAAACAACAATTTGGTTAATAATTCTAAAAGTAGAAATAAATTTGAAAAAATTCACCAATTTTTACATTTCAATGATATGACCATTGATCCTAACGAACAAAGTGTACAAAATTTGACCCCACATTGATCATTTGAACAACAAATTTTTTTAATTTCATAGAGCCTCTTGGCAGTAAATTTTCTTTAGATGAAGCTATGGAGCCATATTATGGGCATCATTCCATGAAGCAATTTATTAGAGGAAAACCAATTAGATTTGGGTTCAAATTTTGGTGCCTAACTACACCAGAAGGATACATAATCAAGTTTCATCCATATACAGGAGGAGGGGACAAGATACCTGGAAAGACAGTAGGGTCTTCTGTGACAGAGAAGCTGTGCTTAGGATGCGTTCCTGAAGGGTCATCCATATATATGGACAATCATTTTACATCACTTTCATTGATGGACACCCTTGCAACTAACAAATTGTTTTGCATTGGAACAATCCGAAGTTACAGAATTGAGAATGCTCCTTTGCAGGACTTGAAAAAGACATGTCATGGCACTTACTGTGCCGTAGAAGGAAAAAAATCTGGGGTTACTCTTGTTCGATGAAATGACAACAGTCAAGTAACCATGGTTACAAACTCAAAAAAAAGAGGCATCTTTGAAATTGGTAGTTGCAAACGTTGGAGTAGAGGAGATAGGAAACAAGCAGTCATTCCTCTACCAAATATCGTAAAACTGTATAATAAAAACATGGGAGGAGTGGATCTGTTCGAAAAAATGCGAGCATTGTACCAGAATTAGAATACGATAAAAAAAATGGTATTGGCCTTACTTCCGCTTTTGCCTAAATGGTAGTGTTGTCAATTTGTGGATGCTATACCGTAATATTGAAAGCATTCCGCTTCTTGAATTTACAGACAGAATTGACAAGGGCAGGAGATGTGCAATCTATAAAATATCCGTACAATATCGTTGCACAAAATGCAATGTAGGTCTTCATGCTTATGAATGCTTTGTTATATATATATATATATATATATATATATATATATATATATATATATATATATATATATATATATATATATATATATATATATATATATATATATATATATATATATAATGAACAACAGAATCAGAGCTCGGAACATTCTTCAATAAATATATAATTAAAAATATGTCTTATTATTCACAAAAAGTAGTTAAAATCACAGGAGAATTAAAATCTAAGGTTAACATTTAAATCATTAAAATAACTCGACGTTTCGGGATTCAAATTCCCATCATCATGAGAAACAATAGGTTAAATCATCAGTAAAAGTTATATAAATATTTATCTGTAAAAGAACAAAATATACATAAAATGAAAAAACATAATTTATCGAAATAACTTTGGAGTAAAAACAAAATCAAAATTATAAACAATAAATGAGTAAAAATAAATGAATTATAAAATAGGAGACGAATGAAAAATAATTAAAATGATAAAAACTAGAAATTAATAGTCAGATAAAGGACAGGATAAACGGTGTATTAATATTAGACTAACGGAATTGTAATTGGAAAGGGCCACTGTCACTATTAAGCGATGGTTTTAGACTAGCAATATATATGGATTCCAGAATTTTTAGGTCGGTTGATTGGTTGGTTTGTGAAATTATGGAAAAATGGGATGGGTCTATAGGGTGATGTTTGTTGTAGCTATGGGTTCTAATGCTGGATGGGGAGGGGGATGAGAGGTTCATGCCAGTTCTGGGGGAAATGCCTCTGTGCTCGTCGCATCTGACAGCGAGTTGTCAGATGCGACGAGCACATATATATATATATATATATATATATATATATATATATATATATATATATATATATATATATATATATATATATATATATATATATATATATATATATATATATATATATATATATATATATATATATATATATATATATATATATATATATATATATATATATATATATATATATGGCCAGACTTCGGATTAAACCAGCCACATATCTTAAAAACTACTGAACCTACATAAAAAAGAATTACAATTTTAGAATCCTTGTCGAATTTCAGGTAGGAAAAATTGGGAAATAAAAAAAAAATCCTTATAATAATAAAGTTTACATAAGTAAAGTTTACTTATTTTTATCTGTGGAGAGCATCGTACGCCTGGCAAGGTACGTTTTTTTACAATTTTCTCGAAACTTCAAAAAATAGAAAATACCCCCAAATCGTCTACAGAAAAAGTAGTCTACAGTATCATCATCACTCACGGGTCGGGGGTACGGGGGGCAGAGCCCCCCGTAGACATACGATCATCAAAACACCAAATTTAAGTTTGTTACGTCATCAGTTGTCGTACAATATCATTTTTTATTAATTTTTTTATTTATTTTTTTTGCAAATATTTTACACTTTTCCTAACTAAAATTCGACAAGGATTCTAAAAATGTAATTTATTTTTCACTACGTTTCGTAGTTTTTTTTTAAAAAGTCATGTCTAATCTGGAGTCTGACATATTATATATATATATATATATTATATATATATATATATATATATATATATATATATATATATATATATATATATATATAGGGATCTATTAATTATATCTACACTAGGCGATTTTTTTATTGCCATTTCTCGTTTGCTTTTTTTTTTTTTTTTTTTTTGCAACACATGGCAATTTTATATAACCATTTTTAATTTTTATTTTGCAAATTTTTTGTTGCAATGAATTTATTTTAATATATATATATTTGCTGGTCGTTAGACCTACATTTACCCTTCAAGTCAAGGTTAGGTTAATTCGAACTAATTTGTTTAAAAAAAATGAAGTGAAAAGACAAGAACCATATATGAGATTTATAAAATATACTCTCGCCAAATTGGCTACACTTCAGGATTTTTTAGATTTTTAAAACGATAACTTATTTCCCTTTCAGTTCTCGGCTTTTTAAATATTTTTCGTTTTTTTTATTATGTTCTACAAATAAGAGAGAGGTATACAAATCAGGTAAGGTATACAAATACGGTATATAAATAAGGTATACAAATAAGGTATACAAATATAGTATATACAAATAAGGTAAATTTTGTCCAAATCGGTTGGGGTAGATTTAATAAATAATATATATATATATATATATATATATATATATATATATATATATATATATATATATATATATATATATATATATATATATATATATATATATATATATATGACAGAAGCCTTGAATTGAGAGAAAGATCAAATACAGGAGGAAAAATAGAAGATGGTAGAGAGTTCCACAGAACAGAGGTGGCTGGAAAGAAGTAGGCACCACAGTAGGAAAGCCTGAGGTTTCCAGAATCCACACAAAATTCGAGTAGAAACTGGGCACCCCTTGTGCAACGAGGACGAGGCAATGGTGGAGAAATGCGAGAGGGTAATTCCCTCGAGAACCTGCCATTGTAGTACCTATAGAAAAGAGATATTGCGATAACGTCACGTCTCTGAGATAGTCAAAAGAGTTTGAAAGTAGGGGAGTGTTCATTAATATTCTAGCTTTAGACTCATCCTTATCCAGAAAAGTGATGGAGCCGGAGCCCTCTTAATGTGAGAATAAGACCTTTATACAATTGGAGTAACTGCTCTGAAGAAAAAAAAATATCGCAACCTGATAGTATTCTAAGCTTCTTAGAGTCCACCTTACCAATCCTTTTCATATGTGGTTTCCAAGACAATTTATTGTTTGTTTCGATCAAGAATGCTAATGTTATGTACAGGTGAGACGGAAGAGCAATCGAAGAGGATAGGAAAGTTGGGAGATGTTCTTAAGAGGAAGATTTGAAGAAGTTGAGTTTTACAAAGATATGAATTTCACAAGGTTGCTATAATCCCACCGGGAAATCTCATTTAGATCGACAAAAATAGAATCGGAAAGTTGAAGATGAGAAGCAACTCAAGAAGCAAAAGAGGGAGCAGATTTGAAATGAGTAGAAGAATGAAGAGTAGAGTCATCAGCATAAGAATGAACAAAGTTAAAAGTGCTGTTGAGAAGATCGTTAATGAAAAGTAAGAATAAGGTTGGAGATAAAACAGAACCCTGAGGAACACCACATTTGACATAAAAAGAGAAAGAAGATCTGTAAGTGTCGAAATGGAACAATCTGAGAGAAAACTAGACAAGAGTAAACAATGAGAAGGAGGAAACCAAAAGGAAGGGAGCCTGGAGAGCAGCGGCGCATACCATACCCGATCAAAAGCCTTGGATATGTCAAGCGTCACCACACAAGACTCCTCGAAATCTCTAAGGGCAGAAGACCATAGATCAGTTAGAGAGGAAAGTATGTCACCAGTTGACCTCAAGCGTCGAAAGCCATACTGGTGATCCGAGAGAAGAAAATGAGACTCCAAATGATTCAGGAAATGAGAGTTGAGAAAGGTTTCAAAAATTTTAGAGAAAACACAAGTCGATAGTTGGAAGTGTCAGAGCGGCTACTTTTTTTCGTGATCGACTGAACAAATGTGTGCTTCTAGCACTGCACAAACAACATTGAAATGATATATTATATATATATATATATATATATATATATATATATATATATATATATATATATATATATATATATATATATATATATATATATATATATATATATATATATATATATATATATAAAATTTTTGATAGCCAAATTATCTCAGGTAGGTATTCTACATCACCTGCTTTAATTAAGCCCGAATTCCAATGACTTCATACTTCATTACTCCTTTAATTTTTTCAGACGTCCTACCAAACAACAATAATTCACAGGTCTTCAAAAAAAATATTTTTATAAACCTGCATAGTTTTTTTTTTTTTTAAATTTTATATATTTTGGTGAGCTGAAGTTGAAAATGATATCCATTTTTCCTATCACGTATAGTTTCTTGGCACAAAAAAAAAAAAAAAAAAAAAAAAAGATTCTAATGAATCAACGTTGCTAAATCAAAAAAGTAACTTTTATTAAAATATTAAATACACTTATATTTGTTTTTCATGAAACATAGTTGCTTATAAATGTTAAGTATTTTACTCTGTTGGTCTGTAGAACCTTTGTTTCTTCTCTTTCATATTTCTTCTGGGGCACTTTCGTTTTCTAGTATCGTAGTTTCCTTTTAAGCATCTATCAGTAATCACAATCATATTCACATCCCATTTTCTCTTGTAGCGTCTCCCCATTTCCATAACATATTGGTGGAATCATTCCCCCTGCTCCATACTGTAATACCCTAAGTGTTTCGTTATTTCCCAAAAACTTCTGAACTACGTTTTGAAATGAGTCCGACCCTTCTCTTTCAGTTCATTCATGGACTCTTGAAGCAAGGATTCAGACAAGAGTTTACGTATGTCTGGTCCAACATAAACTCCCTCTTTCAACTTGGCCTCAGAGGAGTTTTGGGAAATTGAAACATAGATACTTGAAACATTTTTCATTTTTTGGAAGATATTTCACAAATTGTTTCATTAGTCCCAATTTGATATGGAGAGGTGGTAGGAGGATATTTTCATGAGGAACCAAAGTTTTCTTGATGACGTACTTTTCACTAGGAGTTAAGGTGTCTCAAAGTGACCACTGTGTTTTTCCAATGAAGGTCTCTGGCTTGACTATCCCACAGCTACAGAAAACAGTAATATTTTTATTACCCGACTGTTGGCCCAACAACATGGTTAGAATTTTAAAATCTTCATACACTATCCAGTAATGAACTTCACAAGATTTTCTAAAGAATCCTTATAATTTTCTTCACGATTCAAAGATTTTTCAACTAGAAATGAAGCAAATTTATTTCCATTATTGAGCAAGACTGCTTTTAGGCTTATTTTGGACGAATCTATATATATGCACAATTGGAATGATTCATATTCTATTTCAAATTGCCTCGTGAGGCCAGAGATGTTACTATAGAACTCAAGATTCCCCCCTTTACAAAAAAAAAAAAAAAAAAAAAAAAAAAAAAAAAGATGCGAATTCTCTCTCTCTCTCTTTTTCTGTCTGTCTATACCATGTAAAAGATGTTGTAGGTAACAAAAGGTTTTTATTTTTGAGTCTTGAACCCAACAATTCAACAGCATCTTTTGAAATTGCCAAATCTCTAACAAGGCCATTTAACTCGTTCTGGGAAAAAAACTGAGGCCCATCATACACAGAAAATTCATATCCAGAATCTTCCAGTGTTGGCACTGCATCTTTTTCTCCTCTTTCTGACTTCAGTCTGATATCATAAAAATTAGACGGTGGAAGTGGTACCGGCATTTCACTTGAGTGAAGCACGGGACGAATGGCTGAATTAACGATTCAAAAGAGGGAAGTTTGGAAATCAAAGCTTTGTGCCAGACTCTGTCGAAAGCTTTCGATATACAGCGCCACAGAAAAAAATTCACCGAAATGCCAAAGCGCAGAGGACCAAGAGTCAAAGAGAAGGGAAAGAAAATCACTAGTAGAGCGTTTCTTACGAAAACCATAGTGGCGATCAGAGATAAGGTTCGAAGAAGTGAGATGTTTCCATGAACGGAAGTTAATGAAATGGGACGATAGTTAGAGGGATGAGAGTGGTTCCCCTTCTTCAGCACAGGTTGAATGTGCGGAAGTTTCCAGCAAGAAGGGAAGGTTGAAGTAGAAAGATATAGACGAAATAGGGTGTAAGCCCCGAAGGACAAATTTTGAGAACCACAGGAGGGATACCATCAAGACCGTACGCTTTCCTAGTGTTAAGCTCAGTGAGAGCAGAAATGACGTCTTTAGAAGAAATTACAATTTTAGGCATAAATGTGTTGGAGGGGGTTGAAGGAGTAGGAACAGCTCCAAAATCGTCATAGGTTGAATAAGAAGCAAAAGTATGAGCGAAGAGTTCAACTTTAGAGGAAAGCAAAACGACAGATGTATTGTCAGAAGATACTAAAGGCGGGAAAGAAGAAGAAGCAGAGTTAGAGTTGATATTTTTTAAAAAATGCCAGAAAGGGCGAGGGGAAGAGGAACCAGAGAGATTATTGCATTTGTTGGTATCTCTAAGAATAGATTTTGCACGATTTCGGGATGAAATATAAGTTGCAGGAGTTTCAGGAGTTCGATGACAACGGTAGTCCCCGAATGCAGCATCCCTGCGACTGATATCACGAGAACAAGCAGAGTTAAACTAAGGTTTGCTAGGTTTAGTAGAAGGGAAAGAATATGGAATGTACCCCTCCATGCCAGAGAGAATCACATCGGTTATGCGCTCTGCGAATTCCGAGTTACCCCTCCAACGGAAACAGTAATCATTCCATGGGAAATCAGAAAAGTACAACTGCAAGTCAGAGCAGTTAGTGTCTCCCAAATGCCAGAAAAGTCTCCGTTCTTGTAGAAGACTTGAAGATACAGGACAAGATACAGAAATAAGGTGATCGGATGAGGAGGAAAGAGTTTAACAGTGCAAGGAGAAGGATAAGAAGTTTGGAAAATTTCAAATATGTTGGGATCATCACCAAGACGATCAAGGATATGGGTAGGGAGATGCACCAACTGCCCAAGGTTATTCGGGATAGAAAAGTGGTAGGCGAGTTCACCAGCTGGATCACGAGAGATAGTTGAAAGCCACTGGACACCTCCAATGTCTTTGAAATCATCTAATTTGATGATTTCGGAAAAATGTGAAGAATAAAGAATGTGTTCTATATTGGAGTTAATATATTCGAAGAATTTTGGATAGTCAGTAGAGTTAGAAGAAAAGTAGAAAAAACAGACAAATTTAGTTGTAGAGTTGCAAGAAAGTTTAAGCCATAAAGTAAAGAATTCAGAAAACTCTAAATTAGAGACACGAAAACAGACAACATTGTTGCGAACATGTGCACAACATCCGCCTTTAGCTGAAAATTGAGGATAAAGACAGTAGAAGGAAACAAAGTATGGCTTGCTGTCAGAGCAATCAAATACCTGAGTTTCGGTTAAGAATAAGAGATGAGGTCTATAAGAAGAGAAGTAGTGTTCGACAAAATGGAAATTAATAAAGAGACCGCGAATGTTGCAGAAGTTAATGAAAAAGGAAGTTCGTGCACCAGGGCAAGTCGTCACATAGGTCTTGGTGGCAACAACCCCATCACCGAAGGTCATCAACTCCCAAGTGGTGATTGGGGAAGGAGTGGATGAGGGGCATTCTTTGGATGCCGCCCTTCGAAGTATCTCCAGGCAGTTTTATGTTTCGCCATTGTAGTTGTTATGTTGTAATTTTAAAGGTAATGTACGTGTAAGCGCTTGTAAATTTGTGGAAATATGAGAAGAGTGTCGCGGGAAAGAGAAGTGTGAACATAGACACTCCAGTGTAAGACAAGGGTACACTAGAGATCCTCTGAGAAGGTGAAACGCGAAAAGTAACGAACCAAAGGGCAACGGAATGGTCTAGCCAACCTTATCACCCAGCGGTTAAGCCCAATGGGAGTAATTTCATCGCTTCGGACGGTTTTATTAAGCCTCTGGCCTTTGCCCACCTGAGGTGTATATATATATATATATATATATATATATATATATATATATATATATATATATATATATATATATATATATATATATATATATATATATATATATATATATATATATATATATATATATATATATATATATATATATATATATATATATATATATATATATATATATATATATATATATATATATATATATATATATATATATATATATATATATATATATATATATATATATATACGTTTACCGTGGCTCAAACGGTAAAGTGATTGACTCACTTCGGGATCCTAGGTATATACTACCTAGAAAAGTTCCTCTCCTCGAATAGGGCAATGCCCGTGAGATGTGAACTTTTATAAAAAAAAAAAAATATATATAAAAAATATAAAATAAAAAATATAATATATATATATATATATATATATATATATATATATATATATATATATATATATATATATATATATATATATATATATATATATATATATATATATATATATATTAAATATCATATATATAGCAAATGCCAAAATACTTCCAAATACACCAGAATAAGAAAGTAATCAGAATCAAGCTAAATTAAGGACCGACATGCCCCGATACAGAGCAATTGATGGTTTGCCAATCAAATTAAGTTGCAAACATAGATAATGAAAGTGTGTTTTCGACTTTACCTGTACAACCACCTCCCGTGGCAGAGACGGTAGAATAATTGAATCACTTGCTTAAAGACCCTGGTTCAATCTCGCATGCGGATCTTTGGTATAAACTACCAAGAAAAGTTACATTCCAATAGCGAAATGACTATGAGATGTGAACTTTTTAATAAAAAAAAATGCAAAATTGATCTGAACGGTTAAGTCTAATATTCAGAGAGTTGGAAGGAGAAAAAATGAGACTATGTAGAAATGCGTGTCCTCGACTGTAATATTCAGGTGAGAGAGTGAGAGTCACGTAACAATTCGACTGTCAGAGAAGAGATTGGAGAGAGTTAGTGGAAGCAAATGAATCTAAGGCGAAATTCCTAGACTCCAAAGAGAGTGTGCAAGTGGAACCACCCTAAAAAAAACCTATAAAAAGAGTAAGCAACTGGAATAGCCTGAAAATTTTTTGAAGTAACTTTTATGAATATATATATATATATATATATATATATATATATATATATATATATATATATATATATATATATATATATATATATATATATATATATATATATATATATATATATATATATATATATATATATATA
>SEYY01020608.1:77500-85907 GCA_009176605.1 Armadillidium nasatum | reverse complement strand
TATATATAATATATATATATATATATATATATATATATATATATATATATATATATATATATATATATATATATCGTATTTATATAGCTTGTATATAAATTCATAATAAAAAATAAAAAATTTGGTTTAAACCAAAAAAAACCATGGTTTTTTTCAGTTGGTTTAAAACAAAAAAAAACAATTGGTTTATACCATCTGGTTAAAACCATGCAATCCCTATATATATATATAAAATATATATATATATATATATAATATATTTATATATATATATATATATATATATATATATATATATATATATATATATATATATATATATATATATATATATATATATATATATATATATATATATATATATATATATATATATATATATATATATATATATATATATATATATATATATATATATATATATATATATATATATATATATATATATATATATATATATATATATATATATATATATATATATATATATATATATATATATATATATATATAATTTCTGGCCTCTTGTCAAAAATATCTCTAACAACTTCTGTAAATCTGCCTTTCCTCCTCTTATTCGCTCTGATGGTTCTGTAGCTAATACTCCTTCTGAAAAGGCTAATCTCTTCGGCCTCCTTTTTTCATCTAATTCCACCCTGCTCGATTCTGGCATCCCTCCTCCTACTCCTTCTCCTCTCAGGTGTCCCATGCCTCTACCTATAATTACTCATGATCGGGTGCATGGGATCCTGAAATCTATGAACGTCAGGAAGGCCAGTGGCCCGGATGGCATTCCCCCTCGTGTTCTGAGGGAGTGTGCTTCCGAGTTGGCCCCTGTCCTCGTTCAACTCTACTCTCTATGCCTTAATACTAATACTTTTCCTCTATGCTGGAAGCGTGCGTTTGTTCAGCCGATCCCGAAAAAAGGGTAGCCGTTCTGACCCTTCTAACTATCGACCTATAGCTCTCACTTGTGTTCTATCTAAAATTTTTGAAACTCTCCTCAACTCTCATTTCCTGGATCATTTGGAGTCTCATTCTCTTCTCTCTGATCACCAGTATGGCTTTCGTCGCTCGAGGTCAACTGGTGACATACTTTCCTATCTTACTGATCTATGGTCTTCTGCCCTTAGGGACTTCGGGGAGTCTTGTGTGGTGGCGCTTGACATATCCAAGGCTTTTCGACCGGGTATGGCATGCGTCACTGCTCTCTAAGCTCCCTTCCTTTGGGTTTCCTCCTTCCCTTTGCTTACTCTTGTCTAGTTTTCTCTCAGATCGTTCCATTTCGGCAGTTGTAGATGGAGCGACCTCTTCCTCCTTTTCTGTCAACTGTGGTGTTCCTCAGGGTTCTGTTTTATCTCCAACCTTATTCTTACTTTTCATTAACGATCTTCTCCACTGCACTTCTAACTCTGTTCACTCTTATGCTGATGACTCAACTCTCCATTCTTCTACTCATTTCAAATCTGCTCCCTCTTTTGCTTCTAGACTTGCTTCTCGTCTTCAACTTTCCGATTCCATTCTTGCCGATCTGGATGGGATTTCCCGGTGGGGTCATAGCAACCTTGTGAAAATTCAACTCTTTAAAAACTCAACTTCTTCACATCTCCCTCTCAAAAACACCTCCTAACTTTCCTATCCTCTTCGATGGCTCTCCCGTCTCACCTGTAAATAACATTAACATTCTTGGTCTAAACATAAACAACAAACTGTCTTGGAAACCACATATTACAATGGTTGCTAAAGCGGCCTCTAAGAAGCTGGGAGTCCTGTTCAGATTGCGAGAATTTTTTTCTTCTGAGCAGTTACTCCAAATATATATAAGGGTCTTATTCGTCCTTGTATGGAGTACTGTTCTCACATTTGGGGGGGCTCCGGCTCCTCCTCTCTTCTGGATAGGGTTGAGTCAAAAGCTAAAAGATTAATAAACTGTCCCCTACTTTCAAACTCACTTGACCCTCTGTCTCTGCGACGTGACGTTGGCGCGCTATCTCTTTTCTACAGGTACTACAATGGCAGGTGCTCGAGGGAATTGGCCTCTCGCATTCCTCCACCGTTGCGTCGTCCTCGTTGCACAAGGGGTGCCCTGCTTTCGCACCAATTTTGTGTGGACGTAGGAAATCCTAGGCTAGCTCGTTGTGGTATCTCCTTCTTTCCAGCCACTTCTATTCTGTGGAACTCTCTACCATCATTTATTTTTCCTCCTATATTTAATCTTCCACTCTTCAAGGCTTCCGTCTGCGCCCACCTGAGGGCTGTGCGTTAGGTGTGTGTGTGTGTTTGAATGAGCTTTTTGCATGTGTGTGTGCCCCCTCCTTGAAAAGGGCTCTGCCCGTGAGTGGTGGCGTTTCTGTAAAAAAAAAAAAAAAAAAAAAAAAATATATATAATTAAAAAAAAATAATTATAAAATAAAAAAAAAAAAAAAAAAAAAAAAAAAAAAAAAAAAAAAAAAAAAAAAAAAAAAAAAAAAAAAAAAAAAAATCAAAAAAAAAAAACACACACACACACACACACACACACACAAACACAACTAAGTATATAAAATAATGTCTTATTTCCTATTTAAAAAAAAAAAAAAAAAAAAAAAAAAAAAAAAACATACGCATACGTACATATGAAATATCGACAGCGATTTCAATCTTTGCATTTCCTCCAATTTGAAATGATGGCAACCATGGAGTAATTATGGCAACATTTAAACTTGCATAAATTTAAAGATTTTGAAAACGTTCCTAAATTATTAAACATTTATCACATGGGCTGTTTTATCAAGTCAGATAATTGGAAACATTTACTGTTAAATATCAAACTGCTTTGGGTTTTAAAAGGAAAATTGAAATGCGTTCTGTATACGAGTATATATATATATATATATATATATATATATATATATATATATATATATATATATATATATATATATATATATATATATATATATATATATATATATATATATATATATATATATATATATATTTGGAGAGAGAGAAGACGTAGCTTCGTCCGAAGCAATGCAGGTACTCCACAACGGGCATAACCCGCGCAGGGATTGGATGAGCTAGACCACTGTGTTTCATTCCGTTGCCTTTTGGTTCTCTCCTTTTCGCGTTACACTTTGTTAGAGGGTCTCTAGTGTACCCTCCCCTCATATTTGAGTGTCTATGCTTCCATTATCTCTCCACCAAATTTCTTCACATGTTTCCTCAAATTTTCAATCGCATACTCATACATTACCTTTTTAAACAAAACAAAAAATGCAAAAACATAAAGTTGCCTCGGAGATGCTTGGAGGGGCGGCATCCAAGCAAAGCTCCTGATCCACCCCTCACCGCATCATCTTGTTCTTAACCGAAACTCAGGTGCTTGGGTGCTCTGACAGCAAACCTTATTCTTCTACCTACTATCACTTTCCTCAATTTTCAGCCAAAGGAGGATTTTTGAGTATGTGTGAGCAACCATATTATTTATTCGCTGTCTTTACTTTCGAATAACCTTTTTCTCCTTCTTTATGGCACTTAAGCTCTTATGAAATTCTACTACTAAATTTATTTGTTCTGTTTATTTATCTCCTAATTTTACTGACTATAAAAAGTTTTTCGACTATTTATACTCCAAAATACTGAACATTCTTCCTTGCTCTGCTTTCTCCGAAATCATTATTTTAAGTGATTTCAATGTTCACCACAGCCAATGGCTTTCATCTAGAACTCATGATCAGTTGATGAAATCGCCTACGAGTTTTCTATCCAGACCAACCTTTGGTACAACTCCCGACCAGTATCCCTGGCCGTCTTGGTGATAAGTTTAACAAGATCTTTTCTTAACTTCTTATCCTTCTCCTTATATTGTTAAACTCTTTCCTCCTCTGAGTTCATCCGATTACCTTCTTACCTTCGTTTCTTGTTTTAACTCTTCAAGGCTTCGGCAAGATAGGCCCGCCTTCGGCGAAGAGACGTTTCTTGTACTTCGATGCTGCTAACTTCTCTGCCTTGCTGTAGTACTTCTCTGATTTTCCTTGAAATGATTGCTGGTTCTGTGGGAGAGGTCCCTTGGAATGTGCAGAACTGATAACCGGCATGGATGAGTACATCCCATATTTTTCCACTCAACTAAATCTGACAAACCTTGGTTTAACTCTATTTGTTCTCGTGCTATGCCGCCTTTAGGGATGCCTTCGAACTCCAGAAACTCATGCAACTTATATTTCATCCCGGAATCTTGCAAAATCTGTTCTTCGTAATAACAAAAACTCATTTTTTTCTGGTTCTTCTTCCTCACGTCTTTCTGGCATTTTGCAAAAAATGTCAACTTCAATTCTGCTCCTTCCTCTTTCTCTCATTTAGTATTTTCTGACGGTTCAACTGCCCTTTTACCTTCCTCTAAAGCTGAACTCTTCACTCAAACTTTTTCCTCTACCTCTATTATTTCTCCTCCTTCAACCCCATCCAACCCATTCCTAATATTGAAATTTCATTTGAAGGAGTCATTTCTGACCTCTTTGAACTTAACACTAAGAAGGCGTATGGTCTGATGATATTACCCCATCGGTTCTAAAAACTTACGCATCTGAGCCTGCACCTTGCCTTGGTAAATTATTTCGTTTCTGTCTTTCTACTACAAACGTTCCCTTCTTTTTGAAACTGTGAGCTCAATCAGAGTGTCCTAAAGAAGGGGGACCCCTCTGAACACTCTAACTGTGGTCCTATTTCTTTAACCTCCTTTCTTTCTGAAGTTTTCGAATTTATTTTAACATTTAGATTTTGAAACACCTCAACCCCTCTATTTTTTTTATCTCTGATCTCCAATATAGCTTTTGTAAAAACACTGTACTGGTGATCTTCTGTCTCTACTTTCTGAATCTTGGTCCTCCGCTCTTCGGCATTTCGTTGAATCTTTCGCTGTGGCACTAGACTTATCAAAAGCCTTCAATAGTGTTTGGCACAAAGCTTTGATTTCCAAACTTCTCTCTTTCAGAATCTATTTTTCTCTTTGTGATCTTCTCTCTGATTTTATTTCCGGTCGTTCAATAGCAACTGTTACAGACGGCCATCATTATTTATAAAAAGTGGTGTTCCTCAGGGATCTATCTATCTCCAATTCTTTTTCTACTTTTCATTAATGACATTTTCTCGGTTACTGCAACTCCTATCCACTCCTATAACTGACCCAAGAAGGGTGGCCTTGGAGGAACTGGCCAATTATCTTTCCCGTATTTCAAAATGGAGCAGAGAAATATAGTCGATTTTAATGCCTCAAAAACTCAATTCTTCCATCGTTCTTTCTCAGCCCAACCTTCCACACAACTACGATATCTTCCTCGATAGCACTTGACTCAAACCTTCATTTGTCCTCAATATCCTCTGATTCTTTTTCTCGTGACCTTTCTTGGAAGATCACATTACTTCTCTTTCTAAAGAAGTTTCTAAGAGGAGTCTTCGTGATTATCTTCTAGCCACCTCAGTTGCTTGCTCTCTATAGAAGTGTTATTTACCTCTGTAAGGAGTACACTTCATACACATCTGAGTGGTTTCACACATAAAACTTTCTTGGAAAGGTGGAGTTTCGGTTTTTTCATCTTATAAAATCTTTTGCTCTTACTGACACCCTTCAATCCCTTTTTGTCCGTCGAATTGTTGCGTCATTCTCTCCATGCTATCACAAATGGACACTATACTTCTGAACTCTCTCGTCGTATACTTCCTCCATTGATAAGGGTTAATGCCCACACGACTTTCTGCATAGTCTCATCTTTTATCAGCCCCACACTCCGACCCCAGATTTAACTGCCATGGTCAATCTTACATATATTCTACTGCTAAAGTCTGGAACACACTCTCTTTATCTGATTACCCAAACTTCCTTTGACTTGCACACTTTTTTAACCCCCTTGTATCGAGACATATATGCCATTAACGACCAGATTTCCGATATTTCCCCAACTCTGGTGAAAATTGGTAGGCTTCTAGTCTTTGAATTCCAGATATATACTATATTATATATATATATATATATATATATATATATATATATATATATATATATATATATATATATATATATATATATATATATATATATATATATATATATATATATATATATATATATATATATATATATATATATATATATATATATATATATATATATATATATATATATATATATATATATATATATATATATATATATATATATATATATATATATATATATATATATATATATATATATATATATATATATATATATATATATATATATATATATATATATATATATATATATATATATATATATATATATATATATATATATATATATATATATATATATATATATATATATATATATATATATATATATATATATATAATATATATATTTAATATATATATATATATAATTATATATATATATATAATATATATATATATATATATATATATATATATATATATATATATATATATATAATATATATATATATATATATATATATATATATATATATATATATATATATATATATATATATATATATATATATATATATATATATATATATATATATATATATATATAAATATATATATATATATTATACTATATATATAATATAAAATCATCTCTTTCCCCTATTTTACAAGTAAAATGCATTATTTAATTTTATATATTTAATAACAATACAAAAATTTTAAATTCAAACATATCTTCAGGAAAAAAAAATCTACCCTTCCATTCCACAAAATAATGTTAATATTTATTTAAATAATAAAGAAAAATAAATTAATTTTAATATCAAATGAAATTCATTACAGAAAATATACAAAACATTTATATCTTTTTTGAACCCACCACTCATGATTTTTATCTTCTAATCCATTGCACAAAATAATGTTAATATTTATTTAAATAATAATAAAAAAATGAATTAATTTTGATATCAAATGAAAATCATTACAGAAAATATATAAAACATTTATATCTTTTTTGAACCCACCATTCATGATTTTTATCTTCCAATCCAGCAATTGCATTATCAAATGACTGTCCAAATTCGGTGCAGTTCGCTTTGACACTTTTCTTAATTTCAATTTAAAATATTACATTTTCCAAACATTCGTCCCAGACTTTTAAATTTTATTTCATGTTTACTATCAATATATTTAAAAGCTTCTCTTTTCACCCTCAACGTCCATCAATCAGTCTTACTAGGTTTACTATATTATATATTATATATATATATATATATATATATATATATATATATATATATATATATATATATATATATATATATATATATATATATATATATATATATATATATAGGAGAGGTGGTTATGCCGGGTATAGGGCCTCCATGTAGGCTGCCAGCTCGTAGGTAGATACCACTTCTCTTCAGGAGCCTCAGGGGAAGCGTCTGTAGCCTCAGGTGGAAGGCTACTTCAAAAGGTGAACCACAGTCGAGGGCAAAGGGAGCTGCCAAACTGGGTTTCCTTTTTTGGTAGCAGAGGCGTTGGAACTTCTTCTTCTAAGGGCAGCTTCTTTTGGACTTCTGCTTGGGACTGCTTCTTCTAGGGCTTCTGTTTGGGACTGCTTCTTCTAGGGCTTTTGCTTGGGACGTCTTCTTCTTGGGCAGCTTGGCTGTAGAGGCGGATTCTTCTTCAGCTCCTCGGAATAAAGGGAAAGGTTACTACTATTTCTATGCCTTCTGAAATTATCTCAGTATTTGGGAAGGTGTAAGAAAAGTAGAGAGTTTTCCACTTTATTTATTATTCCCTAATTTTAACAAAAATTGTTTACAAAGTTACTATTATTAAAGTTTAACAAATTCATATTGAAATAACATATAAAATTTATTTATTTAAATTTTAAATATTGTTTTTATAATAATTTAAATTTATATTTAAAATACATTATAATTAAATTTCTAACATAAACATTTTTATTTGAAATATAATATATAAAATAAATACATTTTACATTTTATAATAGTTTCTCATAATGGTTTTACCTTAATTCAAATTTAGCGGTAAAATAGTTTTGGCGGGAAATTAGATAAAAAAGAGCGCCAAAAGTTAATTAAGAAATTGTTATGGTAATAATTTAAAATTTACACTATATTTTATATGTTTTATTTTTTTAATTAATAGTTTATATTTTTATATATTTATTATAATTATTTTTATTACAAAAAGAAACTTTATTTTTAATTATCACAAAGGTTTGACTGTTGGTTTCTTATTTTAAAACAAAATGAACACAATTCACAAGTTAACACTTTAAAATATTTTTGATTAAAGAAAACGTTATTTTATATTTTGGGTAACTACACTATATATCAGTTCCCCATCGAGACACGGAGTGAACATCTTCACGGAAGCGTACTCGACGGAG
>SEYY01020608.1:62500-67500 GCA_009176605.1 Armadillidium nasatum | reverse complement strand
GAACTACAGTTCTTTTTTCTTTGTTTATTTTTTAAGTGTTTTCCAAAAGATTTTGTCCCCAAATTGTTTTTAGATTGTCGTGATAAAATTTGCTAAACCTCCTCTTCTCTTCCCCAGCTTTCAATATGGAAAAAAAGGGAGGGAGAAAGAGAGGATAGGAGGGAGAAGGGAGAAAAAGGATGGAGAAGGGAGATAGAAGGTGGAAGAAGGGAGAAAGGGATCCCCATTTATTCTCCTTGTATTGTTAAACATGACAGTTTCACAGCCATTTTTTATATATATATATATATTATAAAGTCTTCATAAGGAATCTTTTCCAGATTTCTTTGAAATTTTGAAGGGAGGTCTCACTGATATTAAAACATATAATAAGAGATACAGCATGAAAAAAACACTATATATATATATATATATATATATATATATATATATATATATATATATATATATATATATATATATATATATATATATATATATATATATATATATATATATATATATATATATATATATATATATATATATATATATATATATATATATATATATATATATATATATATATATATATATATATATATATATATATATATATATATATATATATATATATATATATATATATATATATATATATATATATATATATATATATATATATATATATATATATATATATATATATATATATATATATATATATATATATATATATATATATATATATATATATATATATATATATATATATATATATATATATATATATATATATATATATATATATATATATATATATATATATATATATATATATATATATATATATATATATATATATATATAATATAATATATATATATATATATATATATATATATATATATATATATATATATATATATATATATATATATATATATATATATATATATATATATATATATATATATATATATATATATATATAAATTAAACACTTCATTTCTTTTTAAGCAGGCGTTTAGTGTTTATTAAGTCAATATAAAAATAGAATAAAAAAAAGTTAATACCGAATATTTATCAAAATAAATTTTTTTAAATAAAACTGTAAATAGTTACAAAAATATTAAATATTATCATGGTAGAGAGAAGAGTAAAAAATGTAAAATAAATACGATAATAAATAAAAAAAACAAAAAAAAAAAACTAAAAAGTTAAATGATGGGAGGAAAATATTGTATAAATAAATAAATAAATTAACTAAGTAATTAATTAATTAATAATAGCTAAAATAGAAGAGAAAAAAAGAAATATTTTTATTAATTGATAAAGGAGATATAATATATATATATATATATATATATATATATATATATATATATATATATATATATATATATATATATATATATATATATATATATATATATATATATATATATATATATTATATATATATATATATATATATATATATATATATATATATATATATATATATATATATATATATATATATATATATATATAATATATATATATATATATATATATATATATATATATATATATATATATATATATATATATATATATATATATATATATATATATATATATATATATATATATATATATATATATATATATATATATATATATATATATATATATATATATATATATATATATATATATATAGATGGATTTGAAGTGTGCATTTATGTGTTTCAGAATAAAAAAGATTTCAAAATGTTCACATCTTCGCAAGTAGAAGCATTTACAAAAAAAAAAAAAAAAAAAAAAAATTCTTAAAGGGAAATAAAATGTTTTTCTTGAGATTGGAAAGAGATCTCTGATCGCTAAAATCTTTGATTGGGAAATAAAGGGTTTAGTACGGAAAGAGATGTTAATGTCTTAGATTGTGGACTTGCTTCACTCACAAAAATTGAGGCAAATATCACGATATATATATATATATATATATATATATATATATATATATATATATATATATATATATATATATATATATATATATATATATATATATATATATATATATATATATATATATTTTTATGTTTCCTCCGGTGGGCAAAGGCCAGAGGCCTACCAAATTCCACCGGAGTTGGGAAAGATCTATTATCATGGTCGATGGTGGCCGACGTGTCCAGATACACGGCGTTTGAAAGTATGCAAGTCAAAGGAAGTTGGGAAAACAGATGAAGGGAGTGTGTTCCAGACTTTACCAGTAGAGTATATGTAAGATTGAGCATAGCGGTTAAGTCTGGGGTCAGAGAGTTGGACAGAGAAAGGATGAGAATGTGTAGAAAGGACGTGTCGCACGAACTCTTCTCAATGGAGGAGGTATGCGACGAGAGAGTTCAGAAGAGCAGTGTCCATTGTAATAGCGATAGTAAAGAGAGAGTGACGCAACAATTCGACGGGCAGAAAGAGATTGAAGAGAGTTAGTAAGAGCAGGAGAGTTGATGAGACGAAATGCCCTAGACTCCACCTTCTCTAGGAGAGCTGTATGTGTGGAACCACCCCAGATGTGCGAAGCATACTCCATACAGGGGCGAACAACACCCCTATACAGAGCAAGCAACTGGGGTGGCGTGAAGTAATTCTGAAGGCGCCTCAGAACACCCAACCTCTTAGAAGCTTGTTTAGAAAGAGAAGTAATGTGATCTTTCCAAGAAAGATCACGAGAAAAAGAAACACCAAGAATATTAAGGAACAGATGAAGGCTTGAGTTGTGTGTTTTCGAAGAAGATATCATAGTTGTGTGGAAGATTGTGTCGAGTGGAGAGAGATGGAGGAATTGAGTTTTTGAGGCATTGAAAACAACCATGTTTTCTCTGCCCCAATTTGAAATACGAGAAAGATCAGAGGTTAGTTGCTCCAAGGCTACCCTTCTCGAGTCTATCAACTGCTGTTGGGTGGGACGTTTTTCAAACTGGAAAGGAATAATGAAGGGTGGAGTCATCAGCATAGGAGTGGATAGGAGATGAGGTAATAGAGAGAAGGTCATTAATGAAAAGTAGAAAAAGTGTTGGTGATAGGACAGAACCCTGAGGAACACCACTATTAATAGATTTAAAGGATGAACGGTGGCCGTCTACAACAGCTGCTATAGAACGACCGGAAAGGAAATTAGCGAGAAGATCACAGAGAGAAGGATAGATACCGAAAGAGGGAAGTTTGGAAATCAAAGCTTTGTGCCAGACTCTATCGAAGGCTTTCGATATGTCCAGCGCGACAGCAAAAGATTCACCGAAATGCCGAAGAGCGGAGGACCAAGAGTCAGAGAGAAGGGAAAGAAGATCACCAGTAGAGCGTTTCTTACGAAAGCCATACTGGCGATCAGAGATAAGATTAGAAGAATTGAGATGTTTCCAAATCTTCCTGTTAAGGATAGATTCGAAAACTTTAGAGAGAACGGAGGTCAAAGAAATAGGACGGTAGTTGGAGGGTTGAGAGGGGTCCCCCTTCTTCGGCACAGGTTGAATGAGCGCACGTTTCCAGCAAGAAGGGAAGGTTGAAGTAGAGAGACAAAGACGAAATAGTTTACCGAGGCAGGGTGCAAGCTCGGAAGCACAAGTTTTGAGAACCACAGGAGGAATACCATCAGGACCGTACGCCTTCTTAGTATTAAGCTCAGAGAGAGCAGAAATGACATCTTTAGAAGAAATTCTAATTTTAGGCATAATTGAGTTAGAGGGGTTGAAGGAGGAGGAATAGCTCCGGAATCGTCTAAGGTTGAATTAGAGGCAAAAGTTTGAGCAAAGAGTTCAGCTTTAGAAGAAGGTAAAACAGCAGTTGTGCCGTCGGAAGATATTAAAGGAGGGAAAGAGGAAGAAGCAAAGTTAGAGTTGACATTTTTTGCAAAATGCCAGAAAGAACGTGAAGAAGAGGAACCAGAAAGATTATTGCATTTTCTACGGAGAAAGGAGTTTTTAGTGTTACGAAGGATAGATTTTGCACGATTCCGGGATGAAATATAAGTAGCGTGAGTTTCTGGAGTTTGAAGACGACGGTAATCCCTGAAGGCAGCATCCCTGCGGCGGATAGCAGCACGAGAACAAGCAGAGTTAAACCAAGGTTTGTTAGGTTTAGTAGAAGGGAAAGAATATGGAATGTATGCCTCCATGCCAGAGAGAATCACCTCGGTAATGCGTTCAGCACACTCCGAGGGACCCCTCCCACGGAAGCAATAATCATTCCATGGGAAATCGAAGAAGTACGACCGCAAGTCCGACCAGCTTGCGGCACCGAAGTGCCACAAACGTTTCCTTTCCGTAGAAGGGGGTCTTTCCTGCGGAAGACTTGAAAAGATAGAAGAGAGATACAGAGATAAGAAGGTGATCGGAGGAACCCAGAGGAGGAAAGAGTTTAACAGTATAAGGAGAAGGATTAGAAGTTAGGAAAAGGTCTAGAATGTTGGGTTCATCTCCAAGACGATCAGGGATACGAGTAGGGAGCTGCACCAACTGCTCAAGGTCGTTTTGGATAGCGAAAAGGAAGGCACGTTCACCAGCTGTATCATGAGAACTAGATGAAAGCCATTGGCGGTGGTGAACATTGAAATCACCTAATATGATGATTTCAGAGAAAGGAGAAGAAGAGAGAATGTGCTCTATTTTGGAGTTTAAATAGTCGAAGAATTTAGGATAGTCAGTAGAATTAGGAGATAAATAAACTGAACAAATGAATTTAGTCGTAGAATGGCAAGAGAGCCTAAGCCATAAGGTGGAAAATTCGGAAGACTCCAAATTAGAGACACGAGAACAAACGACATCGTTGCGCACATATGCACAACAACCGCCTTTGGCTGAAAATTGAGGATAGAGACAGTAGGAGGAAACAGAATAGGGTTTGCTATCAGAACGCTCAAACATCTGAGTTTCGGTCAAGAATAAGAGGTGAGGTCTAGAAGAAGAGAGGTGATGTTCAACAAAGTGGAAATTAGAGTGCAGACCGCGAATGTTGCAGAAATTAATGAAAAAAAT
>SEYY01020608.1:55000-57500 GCA_009176605.1 Armadillidium nasatum | reverse complement strand
GCAATCCTCTTTTTATCTCTATAAGCCTCCCATTTCTATAACTTTTTTTGTACCCAAAAACTTCTCAAGCTAAATTTTGATCCCGCACAGCAATTCTCACCTCCTCACACCACCATTTACTTTAGTTTCTTTATCACCTCCCTCCACTCTTCTTTACCTCACAAACATTCCTTGCACATTCTACCAGCGATTCCTTTAACCATCCTCATTACTACTCCTCTCCCCCAACCGCACTTAATTTTACCTCTTCCCATCTTAAACTAAATTCTCTTCTAAATTGCTTCTCCACTCCCTCTTCCTCTAATCTCTTTACTTTCACAATCTCCACTACTCTACTCGTATCCCCCAATCTTTCTCCAACTTCTCCTTACTCTAATTTTAGATAGCGCCATATATATATATATATATATATATATATATATATATATATATATATATATATATATATATATATATATATATATATATAATATATATATATATATATATATATTTATATATATAACTCGAATTTAATATTAATAATCAGCTTACCAAAGATTGAACTTTATAAGTTTAAGTTCATGTATCATGTATTTTATATTTCCCAATATCATCACAGTGTTTAAACTCTTTATATTACAGAGAAATTTAAAAAAAAAAAGAAAAAAAAAATTATACAAAAAAATATACTGGTTAAAAGAATGAAAATGGTGGATAATTTGTTGTTGGATCTTTAATGGAAGTATGACTATTATTTAAAAAAAAAAAAAAAAAAAAAAAAAAAAAAAAAAAAAAAAAAAAAAATTAATATATTTTATTTTTCAAAAGCATGATACTAAAGAGAGTGGCCTCCAAAGGATTGGAGTACATTAAAAGAAGTAAGTATTCTTCAATATAAAGAGCATCGTATATTATTAAAAGGTTCGCTATATTTTTTTTTTTTTTTTTGAAAATGCATTAAACATATATATATATATATATATATATATATATATATATATATATATATATATATTATATATATATATATATATATATATATATATATATATATATATATATATATATATATATATATATATATATATATATATATATATATAATTAATAAATGGTGTCCCATAATTAGCTTCTAAAATATTTAAATTTAGAAGTTGATATTTCACCGTGAACCCTTCCTATTATTATTATTATTATTATTATTATTATTATTATTATTATTATTATTATTATTATTATTATTATTATTATTATTTATTATTATTATTATTATTATTATTATTATTATTATTATTATTATTATTATTATTATTATTATTATTATTATTATTATTATTATTATTATTATTATTATTATTATTATTATTTTTATTATTGTAATTATGATTATATTAAATTGTATTGCAAATGATATTCTTTTGAGAGAAAAAAAAAAAAAGGAAATTAAGAAGTGGTGAATAGTTTATGTCCGAATGAGAATGATAAATAAAATCTTATAAGCCACGCCAAAGGAAAAATGAAAAATGGCATTTGTTCAACTCATTAAAAAGGTACATGTTTGAATGTGGATTATAATCCATTTGATCAGTTGAAACATTATCCAATTTCGCCTTGCTAAGGACTCCCTCATTTGAAAATGTCTCTCTGTCTTTGAGCTGTGGTGAAAGCTTAAGAAAAATGAAAAAAAAAATTCTAATTAATGAACGGGAACTGAAAGTAAATAATTAAACGGAAACTCTTTAATCATGTTTAATGTTTATTTAATTTGTTTAAGAATTTTCTATTATTCACAATCTACTATTTATCAAGTGTACTTTTCTGCTTTTGTTCTTAGTACATTTTCATTCTAAACTTTTCTATATATATCTACGTAGATAAATAATCACGCCTACACACTACACAGATACAAGCATATGGACACCCACACATACACCCACATATATATATATATATATATATATATATATATATATATATATATATATATATATATATATATATATATATAATATATATATATATATATATATATATAACGACATCTTCTCCTGGAAAGGTTTTCACTTTTTCAGTGGGACCAGCATATTTCGCAACCTGCTCTTAAAAGTCCCTCTTCTAGAGTACACTAAAAGATTGTGTTTTTCTGCTCGTTGGTTTCAGTGCCAGTCCTTGAGATTTATTTAAACTCTCAGGTACGGTTTTTACCCTTTAAGTGTCTCCATTTAACCTCTAAACACTTTCAATATAACCTGTAAACATTCTCTCACAGAGCTCTCCTGAAGATCATGCTTCTCGGAGCTGTGGTTTCCCATGCTGGTCCTGGAGTTGTTGCAAGCAGTAAGCAATAAAGGGCCGGGTTGCTAGATCTGTCGCATTTGCTTTTGACTCTCCTCGCATGATTTAACCCATTCACCTAATCCAACTCATATTTTTAAATTTTATATCCTTAATATTAATGTTGAATTTTCCTTTTAAGCCGAAACTATGTTATCTGAAAGTTTGGTTGCTCTATTGAAAA
>SEYY01020608.1:35000-37500 GCA_009176605.1 Armadillidium nasatum | reverse complement strand
TTTGCTTAATCATGACGTAAGAAATATATACATATATTATATATATATATATTATATATATATATATATATATATATATATATATATATATATATATATATATATAATATATATATATATATATATATATATATATATATATATATATATATATATATATATATATATATATATATATATATATATATATATATATATATATATATATATATATATATATATATATATATAATATATATATATATATATATATATATATATATATATATATATATATATATATATATATATATATATATATATATATATATAATATATATATATATAATATATATATATATATAGTTATATATATGTATATATATATATATATATATATATATATATATATATTATATATATATATATATATATATATATATATATATATATATATATATATATATATATATATATATAATATATATATATATATATATATATATATATATATATATATATATATATATATATATATTATATATATATATATATATATATATATATATAGTTTATATTTTGCAAGTGGAATCATTTGTATTGAACTCTTTAGAGACATTTAGGACATAACTGAAATCCCTTCTCAGTTGCAATTTTTTATTTTCAATGACAAAAATAATGTAATATATAGGGAATCCTTTGAAACACAATTTGCTAAATGGACTATTATTCCCGTCGGACTCCAAAACTTTCACTTAAGCATTTTACTCTCTTGGAGTTGTCGAAATTGACTCCATTCAAAAGGGATCAATCCCATTTGGAGGAGAATAATCGATTGAGTTTTAAAGTGCTATAGTCATTGTTGCGTATGGAACAAAAAAGAATGGAAGATTATGAATAATTTTAATGGTAAAATGTGTTTGCCAGTTAAAGCTTATAAATGATTTCTCAATTTTAATCTTTTTAATTTTTAATTTGATTTTAGTCGTATCGGTATATTTCATGATCAAAATACTGAATTTTTAGAGTAGTATAACATCATCATGAATAACCTGAGAGATAAGTAGATAATTACTTATAATAGTGTACGTTTTTAATAAAAGGTTATAATAACTTGTACTTCGTCATTCTAAAGATTTATATTAACTTATTCTATATATACATAAAGGAAGAGAAATTAAAAATTATGGTACGAGAATATATAATATAATTTTTTTTTTTTTTTTTGTAATTATTCATTGGTTATCAATACAAAAGAGAGTTCAGATTTGAGATGGATGTCCTAAACCGAAATCAGAGAAGAAGAGCAAAATACTTTTATTTCAATCAAGTTTCAAAATAAAAACTTCTTGAGATAAATAAAAGTTTCTCTGTTTCAGAAACTAACCATTAATAATTAATTTTAAATGTAAGAAATAAATGAATAAAATAAAGAAATTTTATAAATAAATATATATATATAATATATATATATATATATATATATATATAATATATATATATATATATATATATATATATATATATATATATATATATATATATATATATATATATATATATATATATATATATATATATATATATATATATATATATATATATATATATATATATATATATATATATATATATATATATATATATATATATATATATATATATATATATATATATATATATAATATATATATATATATATATATATATATATATATATATATATATATATATATATATATATATATATATATATATATTATATATATATATATATATATATATAATATATATATATATATATATATATATATATATATATATTATATATATATATATATATATATATATATATATATATATATATATATATATATATATATATTATATATATATATATATATATATATATATATATATATATATATATATATATATATATATATATATATATATATATATATATATATATATATATATATATATATATATATATATATATATATATATATATATATATATATATATATATATATATATATATATATATATATATATATATATATATATATATATATATATATATATATATATATATATATTAAATATTACTTACGGTTTTTTTCTGGTGATGCTTTATTAACGAATTAAAAATGAAAGGTTTATTTAAAAATAATGAATTATAATAATAAGAATGATAATAAGTAATAATAAAATAATAATAATAGCAATTCAAATTTTCAAACTATAATTCAGGTTGTACATCTACAGTTTTTCGATTTTCAGTAAGTCCTATACTACTAAATTCAAAAATAATATTAATAATCATTTTGTGACTGTCCATTTCTCTGAAAAGAGGGCTGCTATGGGAAACACTGTGGTTTCCTTTGAGCCCAAATGTTTAATACATATATAATATTTTACTTCCTTTAAAAATACAAATTATAATAAGTTACTACTAAAGTAACAAAATTCTAGTAATATTTAGGATGGATCTTGTTATGCTACTAACAATAACAGA
>SEYY01020608.1:30000-32500 GCA_009176605.1 Armadillidium nasatum | reverse complement strand
CTACATACCAACGGAAACAACAATATATCTTCAACAAGCTTTCGCTTCCTGTTAGAAGCCTCTTTCAGGTTGAAATGATGTGGCTGCTCTGTAGAATGTTTCTCATGTCGTCCAATACTATGGTTGGTTGTTGATTAAGTTTTTGTAGTAGGGTGACTGGAGCATCATGGAGTTTTGTAATTGATCTATTTTGTAATCTCCGGTGTTTTGATTAAAGTTTGGGATATTATTTATGCAGAAGGATTCAGCAATTCTTCTTTTATTATAATTATTTATGTTTTTGATGATTCCACTATTGTTAAGGTTTATGAAGTGGTTTTTATTTTGTCTATGTTGAGTGAGGGCGGAGTTTTGATTGTCTATATTTAAATCGTGTTTATGTTGATATTGTCTTCTCTTAAAGTCTGTAGTTTCACCTATGTATTTTAGGTTGCAATTGGAGCAAGGGATGTGATATATGCAGGGGGGGTTTGGGTTAGGAGATTTAGGGGGTTTAAGGACCTTTTTTAATATAATGTTGTTTGAGGGTACCAGGGTTATGTTTTGTGGAATGACTTTTTTAATATGTTGTGTGTTTATGTGGGGTATAGGTAGAAAGTTTTTTGTGTTGTTTTCGGTAGTTTCTATTGAGTAGAATTTTGTTTTAGCTTTATTGTATGATTTATTAATGATGTATGTAGGGTATTGTAGTTTTTTGAAAGTGTTTTTTAAGAAATCATTTTCAGTTTTTAAGTAGGCAGGGGAACAGATTTTAAATGCACGGAGATAAAGTGATGAAAGGGTGGCTATTTTAATATTTTTTGAGTGTGCTGAATACCAGTGTATGTAGCTTGGTGAAGATGTGGGTTTTCTATATATTGTGTATGATGGTTTGGTGGTATGGTCCCATATGATAAGTGTATCTAAGAAGGGTAAGGAGTTTTGAGTAGCGGGTGGGGTTTCTATAGTGAATTGAATATTTGGGTGAATGCTATTTATGTGGTTTAAAATGGTTGTGGGATTGGTTGAGGTGGGGATGGCAGCAAACACATCATCGACATATCGCCATCCCCACCTCAACCAATCCCACAACCATTTTAAACCACATAAATAGCATTCACCCAAATATTCAATTCACTATAGAAACCCCACCCGCTACTCAAAACTCCTTACCTTTCTTAGATACACTTATCATATGGGACCATACCACCAAACCATCATACACAATATATAGAAAACCCACATCTTCACCAAGCTACATACACTGGTATTCAGCACACTCAAAAAATATTAAAATAGCCACCCTTTCATCACTTTATCTCCGTGCATTTAAAATCTGTTCCCCTGCCTACTTTAAAACTGAAAATGATTTCTTAAAAAACACTTTCAAAAACTACAATACCCTACATACATCATTAATAAATCATACAATAAAGCAAAAACAAAATTCTACTCAATAGAAACTACCGAAAACAACACAAAAAACTTTCTACCTATACCCCACATAAACACACAACATATCAAAAAAGTCATTCCACAAAACATAACCCTGGTACCTTCAAACAACATTATATTAAAAAAGGTCCTTAAAACCCCCTAAATCTCCTAACCCAAACCCCCCCTGCATATATCACATCCCTTGCTCCAATTGCAACCTAAAATACATAGGTGAAACTACAGACTTTAAGAGAAGACAATATCAACATAAACACGATTTAAATATAGACAATCAAAACTCCGCCCTCACTCAACATAGACAAAATAAAAACCACTTCATAAACCTTAACAATAGTGGAATCATCAAAAACATAAATAATTATAATAAAAGAAAAATTGCTGAATCCTTCTGCATAAATAATATCCCAAACTTTAATCAAAACACCGGAGATTACAAAATAGATCAATTACAAAACTCCATGATGCTCCAGTCACCCTACTACAAAAACTTAATCAACAACCAACCATGGTATTGGACGACATGAGAAACATTCTACAGAGCAGCCACATCATTTCAACCTGAAAGAGGCTTCTAACAGGAAGCGAAAGCTTGTTGAAGATATATTGTTGTTTCCGTTGGTATGTAGTAACAAAGTGTAATTTTAGTGATGTGCATTAGTTAATCTTAGGGTTTATTAACAAATAATACATAAAAAGAGAGTGATAACTCTAATACGAAAATAGATATATATATAATAATATATATATATTTATAATATATATATATAATAATATATATATATATATATATATATATATATATATATATTATATATATATATATATATATATATATATATATATATATATATATATATATATTATATATATATATATATATATATATATATATATATATATATATATATATATATTATATATATTGTTTATATAGAATCACACATAAATATATATATAAAAAAAAAAAAAAAAAAAAAAAAAAAAAAAAAAAAAAAAAAAAAAAAAACTTTTAAAAAAAAAAAAAAAAAAAAAAAAAAAAAAAAAAAAAAAAATTTTTTTTGAA
>SEYY01020608.1:20000-25000 GCA_009176605.1 Armadillidium nasatum | reverse complement strand
AGCTTATAAAAGAAAAAGGAAAAAAGAGAACCCACCCAGCCCCAAACCTAACGCACACCTCTCAGGTGGGCGCAGACGGAAGCCTTTAGGAGAGGAAGATAAAATGAAGAAGGATAAATAGATGATGGTAAGGAGTTCCACGGAACAGAGGTGGCTGGAAAGAAGGAGACACCACAACGGGCAAGTCTGGGCTTTCCAGCATCCATTCAAAATTTGATATAACGATTTCAAAATAAAAAAACTGGAAGGTTTGTCTAGGTTGCTTAAACTCTTTTCTTCCACATACATGCTCCAACTAAACTTAAAGGGTCTTATGCGCCTTCTCATGGATTTCTTTTCTAATTTTCGTCGCTGTGATAAGTGTGGGGTGGGGGAGTCTTCCAGTTCCATTATCCATTAAACTGTATTGGGTGTGAATTTAAAGACAAAAAAATGAATTAATTTCTCATTTTACTGATCTCTTATATTTTAGCACTCTGTTTCCTTTTTGTTAGTACTACAATGGCAAGTGCTCAATGAAGTTGTCTGCAGCTCACCTTCATAACACAGATGTGTCTCCTCTTGTAAGGAAAGTTGGGTTTGTCGTTCCCTGCCTTCTTCTTAAAGGTATTAAAGAGTGTAAGATTGCATAAATAATGTGTATGTATGAGAAGACGAAATAAAAAACACACTTTAATACTTAAAGACCACTTTGCTTATAATTTGTGTGAATTAGAAATATTAATATCGAATTTTACAAGAGATTCTGCATTGATTTTAACATAATGATGATATTAATAAATAAAAAATGTATAAATGATTAGATTATAAACCTTGTAGTGATATTGAGAAATAACGAAAATGATGAAAATGAAGAGAAAGAAAAAAAGTGTAATGAACAAGCTGAATTAGAATACGGAAGATCTAATTTTAATTGAAAGATTAGAAAATAGAACCAAATCCAATTAACACAAATTGGGTAAATGAAACATGAACTTATTTTTAAGGTTGTTAAAATAAGGCAAACTATTCAAAATTACTCATGTAAATTCAGAATAAAATTTAAATAGATAAAATAAATTTTTTTTTGAGTTAAATGAACAATTAGTTATTTCTTTACTCATTTCTTTGGAAATATTTCAAAAATAATCGAAGATTTCCACTGGAGTGAGCTTTTTCTTTCCCTTGTATTTTACATTCTGAGAGAGAAACTTCGTCGAAAACGTTCATAAATTTTAATACTTAAGTCTCTCTTTTCTCTCTCTCAGGAATAATAAAGATGTTGCATGAAGTTTAAGTGCCCTTGTCACCTCTTCCTTCATAGGAATGCAATAAAACACTATTCATTACAAAGCATACACACACACACACACACACACACACATATATATATATATATATATATATATATATATATATATATATATATATATATATATATATATATATATATATATATATATATATATATATATATATATATATATATATATATATATATATATATATATATATATATTATATATATATATATATATATATATATTATATATATATATATATATATATATATATATATATATATATATATATATATATTATATATATATATATATATATATATATATATATATTATATATATATATATATATATATATATATATATATATATATATATATATATATATATATATATATATATATATATATATATATATATATATATATATATATATATATATATATATATATATATATATATATATATATATATATATATATATATATATATATATATATATATATATATATATATATATATATATATATATATATATATATATTTTATATATATATATATATATATATATATATATATATATATATATATATATATATATATATATATATATATATATATATATATATATATATATATATATATATATATATATATATTATATATATATATATATATATATATATATATATATTATATATATATATATATATATATATATATATATATATATATATATATATATATATATATATATATATATATATATTATATATATATATATATATATATATATATATATATATATATATAATATATATATATATATATTATATATATATATATATATATAAAATTATGTAAATTTCAGCCTTTAGCAGTAAAGGAAAGTTTTGACAGATTGAGAAATTTTGGAAAGAAAATCGAAAAAAAACAAGAGAAAAAATGCAGGAAAAAATTTATAAGTTTACTTAATGTATAATATATTATCAAACCTTTTTGGCTAAAACAAAATTCAAACTATATGTATTTTCTAACCAATAAATCATATATATATATATATAATATATATATATATTATATATATATATATATATATATATATATTATATATATATATATATATATAATATATATATATATATATATATATATATATATATATATTATTCTCACATCCTTTTCCACATTCGTGGGGTGGTGTCTGCCGCAAGCCACATTCTTTCCCCAACACTCACCCCTTCCCCAATCTTTTCCACTCATTCCCATCCTCCGTAAACCTCACACCCTCTTCCCAGCTCAACCTCTGTTTCCAAATAACTCTTTGACCCCAATTATCTAACTTCCCCTCGGTCTCTCCCTACCTCTCACACCCACCACTTCTGATACAAACATCTTTTTTGTCAGTTTCTCCCCATTCATCCTACAAAAATGCCCAATCCACCTAAGCGTGCTTTGCTCAGCTAATAACCATACACCTTCTCCAACCACACATCTTAATTTTAAAATTCCTGACTCTATCCCTTCTTCCTATACCACACACCACTCTCAAACTCTTCATTTCGAAAACCTTAACCTTTTCTCTCTTCATCGCATTCAGCCTCCATACCTCGCTCCCATACAAAATCACCAGTTTACAACATTCTTCAAGAATTTTCACCTTCACCTCTCTTAACAACCCTCCTGTTCTCCAAATATCCCTCATGCCTCCCAATGAGTTCTTCCCTTCTTTTATTCTATGCCCTAAACTACCATCCCTTCCTCCAAAATTCACCCCCAGATATTTAAACGAATTAACCCACTCTAATCTCTCCATTCCCAATTTAATTTGCTTTTCATCTCCCCACCCTCAAATCCCTCAACTTATTCGCCATTTTCTTTCCACTGCACCTTATTCTTATTCGAATTCGCTCTTAATTAAACCGAACTCGTTAAAACCTTTTTCAAACTCTTCCACCAAAACCTTCAATCCTTTTGTGTCTCCGTCCAAAAGCTCAACATCATTCGCATAGAGAAACTTCTGAACTTTGCACATCTCTCAAATTTCAACTTGCTTCATATCATCATTTTTTCTTCTTACATTCACACAACAAATTTTACACACTATTTGTGTGGGTATATATACATATATATACAATATATATATATATATATATATATATATATATATATATATATATATATATATATATATATATATATATATATATATATTATATATATATATATATATATATATATATATATATATATATAATATATATATATATATATATATATATATATATATATATATATATATATATATATATATATATTATATATATATATATATATATATATATATATATATATATATATATATATATATATATATATATATATATATATATAATATATATATATATATATATATATATATATATATATATATATATATATATATATATATATATATATATATATATATATATATATATATATATATATATATATATATATTATATATATATATATATATATATATATATATATTATATATATATATATATATATATATATATATATATATATATATATATATATATATATATATATATATATATATATATATATATATTATTTATATATATATATTTATTATATATATATAAATATATAATTTATATATATATATATATATATATATATATATATATATATATATATATATATATATATATATATATATATATATATATATATATATATATATATATATATATATATATATATATATATATATATATATATAGTGCAATGCCCGTTTTTGTCATACTATTTTATAATAGTGGATTTTCTCCCTTCATTCATTTCTTTTTTTGATGCCCCTTTATATTATCCTAATATTATTTCTATTTTTTCATTCATCTTTTAATGTTGTAGTTATAATGGAATTATGGAAATCTGAAGGTTTAGAAAAACTTTTCTGCAGCATCAAATCATTTCGTATAAATTTCCTATTTTCAACGTTAAAATATTCAGTGAGAGTTGTTGCTTTTTTTCTTTGTCTCTCTGTCTCTCTGTCTGTCTCTCCGTCTCTCTGTCTGTCTCTCTGTCTCTCTGTCTGTCTCTCTCTCTCTCTCCTCAATCTCTCCAAATTCAGGAATTCAGGAAAAAAAAAAAAAAAAAAAAAAAAAAACTAAGTGAATCGTCCGTAGAGAAACGGTTAATTATCTTCTAACTAATTCTATTGTAATTAAATTAAGCACTAATTATTTGTTTAATTAAAAATCTATTTTTATTCACAGATAACATTTCATTCTCCTACTTCAATTTCATTGTGTTTAATTCGTTCGTGTTAATAGATGATAAAATCTTTTTTTCCTAATTTTACCTCGCAATAATTTTAATTTAATAGAACATTTTTTAAAATTAGTACAAGCTAATTACCTATTTACTCTTGTTGAATAATTAGATCATTATCCATTGAACGTATGTTTGTAGGCAGCTTTATATATATATATATATATATATATATATATATATATATATATATATATATATTATATATATATATATATATATATATATATATATATATATATATATATATATATATATATATATATATATATATATATATATATATATATATATATTATATATATATATATATATATATATATTTTTTTTTTTTTTTTTTAATAATTTTAATTATATAATAATTATTAGAATTAA
>SEYY01020608.1:7500-10000 GCA_009176605.1 Armadillidium nasatum | reverse complement strand
TTGGTATTTTCTTCTTTTAAAATCCACCGTCTCACCAATATAAACACTATCGCAATCTTTGCAAGGGACCTGATACACACCTGCATTATGATCGTCCTTTTTAATCGAGATTTTTTGCCTATGAAAAAACTTTTTAATATTCGTTGGAATAATTTGATTAATTTGAAATCCACAAAAAGGAGATTGCGAAATGTTGAAAGGCAAGATGAACTGGATTTGGTCTCTGGTAGAATTTCGAATTTTACCATTCATGACACACCTATTGATAACAATTCAAATGAGACAGAAAATATAAATGAAAATATCGATAGAGATTGTGAAGCTGAAAATCGTCTTAAGTTTGACATTGCCGATAAGTTTATAGTGAACGTACCCACTGACGCTACCAACATTAAGAAATTTTTACCAAGAGAGTTTTTGTTGGTGTCGAGTGTCCCAACGAATTTTAAAAAGTTTTTTCATAGGCAAAAAATCTCGATTAAAAAGGACGATCATAATGCAGGTGTGTATCAGGTCCCTTGCAAAGATTGCGATAGTGTTTATATTGGAGAGACGGTGGATTTTAAAAGAAGAAAATACCAACATAAATATTCGCTTCAAGTTGGAGATGAAAATTCTGCTTTACATAGACATCGGATATCGAATAATCATAGAATTGGACTGGAGGAGATGAAGTTGCTTATAAAAGAAGATAATGTAAATAAAAGACCATTTATAGAATCCTTTTTAATTAAAAATGTAAATAATTTTAATGTTCATAATAATGTTTTATTAGATGATTTTACGAATCATATCGTTAAAATTTTTTTTCAAATTTTCAAGTTTTTCTTAAAGGTCTTAACAATTTTATTTAAACTACCAACCAATTATTTTTATGCCTTTTTGTTTTTAAAAAAATCTTTTAATAATAAACTAGAGCCTGAAAGAGGAAGGGTGGCTATCCCTTCGAAAGCTTGCTCCAATTTTAATTTTTGTTTTTATTTCCTGTGGGGTGTTATACTGTCTAAAATTTTACACGGTTATAGTGTTTTATATATATATATATATATATATATATATATATATATATTATATATATATATATATATATATATATATATATATATATATATATATATATATATATATATAATTCTCTTTATTTGTTGATGGAGCGACTTCTTATTCCTTTCCAGTCAATAGTGGTGTTTCTCAGGGTTCTGTCTTGTCTCCTACTCTATTCCAACTTTTCTTTAATGATCTTTTCAGCTGCTCATCTAACCTTGCTCATTCATATGCCGATGACTCAACCCTCAATTCTTCAACTCATTTCAAATCTCCTAATTCCTTTGCATTTAGAGTTGCCTCTCGCCTTCATCTTTCCGATCACATTCTTGCAGATATAGATAGATTTTCCCAGTGGGGTCGCCTCAACCCTTTAAAATTCAACTCTTTAAAAACTCAACTTCTAAAAATCTCCCTCTCAAAGACACTTCCTAACTTTTCTATTTATTTCGATGGCTCTCACATCTCTCCTGTTGACAATATAAACATCCTTGGCCTTCACATAAACAAAAAAATATCTTGGAAACCTTATATCACAGTGGTTGCAAGGACTGCTCAAAGAAACTGGGAATTCTGCTCAGACTGCGAGAATTTCTTTCTTCCTCACAGTTACTTCAATTATACATGGGTCTCATCAGCCCTTGTATGGAGTAGCTCTCATATCTGGGGTGGATCAGGTTTCACCCGTCCTTTGGATAGGGTTGAGTCAAAGTCCAAAAGATTTATAAACTGTTCCACTCTTTCTAATTCTCTTGACTCTTTATCTTTGCGACGTGACGTTGGTCCCTTGTCTCTCTTCTATAGGTACAACAGCGGCAAATGCTCGAGGGAACTATCCGCTTGCGTACCTCCACCTTTATGGCGTCCTTATAGCACAAGGAGTGCATTGTCTGCGCATTAATTTTGCGTGGACTTAGGCAACTCCAGCCTTGTCCGCTGTGGTGCCTCCTTTTTTCCTGCTACCTCTGCTTTGTGGAAATCTCTCCCACCTTCTGTGTTTTCCTCCGAATTTAATCTCAAGTTCTTTAAAACCCGCTTCTGCGCTCACCTAAGAAATTTGCGTTAGATGGAACCTGCTGAGGTCGTTTTTTTTTTTTTTTTTTTTTTTTTAATTTTTTTTTTACTCTTTTGCTTTATTTTTATTCTTCTTTTATTCTTTGTCCGTGAGTGGTGTGATGTGAAAAAAAAATGAATAAATAAATAAAATTAAAAAAAATTATATATATTTACACATCACCACCGCTCAAGGGCAGATAAATATTCAAAGAGGGGTGTTACAGTAATAGGAAAAATAAAATAACTCTCAAGCCCCACCTAAAGCAAATTTCGTAGGACAGTGTATATTTATATATATTATATATATATATATATATATTATATATATATATATATATATATATATATATATAATATATTATATAACAAAATTAATATTATTTTTATTATTATTATTATT
>SEYY01020607.1:40000-42500 GCA_009176605.1 Armadillidium nasatum | reverse complement strand
TTTTACAAAAAATCAGTAAAAAAAAAAAAAAAAAAAAAAAAAAAGATGCAGACTATGCACCAAAGCAATCCAGCAGCTCAATGTCTTATTCATCCTTGATTACAGGAAGCCGTTGTTTTAAAACAATGATAAAAAGGTTGTGGAGGAAGATAAATATTTGGTTTGTCCTATCTCACTTATTTTTCTTTATAATTAAATGAATGTTATTGAGGATTTTAGTTGTGTGTATGTATTTGTGTAGCTAGCTATACAATGCTGATAACTATCAGTTCATCCACTCTCGCAGTATAGACCTCAGCACACTCAAGGTAAGGTGCTCACTATGTACTTGAAGTGGAGGGAACCACATGAGGACAGGAGAACAACTAACCTTCGAGTTCCCTGGTAGTAGTTATATATATTATCTAACAGCACCATGCTCTATCTTCTCATATATATATATATATATATATTATAGTGATAGAGAAAGGGAGTAAAGATATTTAAGACCAATTTAAATCCCCATCAGATCCTTTAATAAATATCTTTGAAAAATCCTCAATTATTTGCCGAAATCCACGATAATCTTTTCATTTAAAGGTTAGAAAGTAAAAATGGTAATTAGATAATGAAAGAGAAAAAGAAATATAAAAAGTGAGGAATTGAGAAAAGAAAGAGGAAGATAAGAAAGGTCAATAGAGGAGAAGAGAAGTTAGAAAAAGAAAGAGAAAAGGGGAAAAAATCAATATGAATTAATAAAAAAGACTGAATTGGATAAAGAAAATATTGTAGAATTATTAATCTGCACTCGACTTGTGTGGTTTATTCTCTTTCCTTAGAATCTACAAGCTATCTGGGCTAGAACGGACAAGAGCAGCAAAAACAGCAGGAGCAGGAAGAGCGACAAGAGCGACAAGAGCGACAAGAGCAGCAAAATTAGTAGGAGAGGCATGTGCAGTAAAAGAAAGAACTGCAAGAGCAAACCAGTTTGAGAAATTTTTCTTCAGAGAAATTCTGCGAAGGAGTTAACAGAAAGTGGAAAATTTAAGTAGCACAAGAACTTGAGTTTGGGCTCGGGAAGAGAGTGGTGAAGAGAACCACAAGAAAGTGATGTTAAGTTTCAGAAGATCGAGAAGATACGCTGGGGAAAATAAGAAATTGTCATCCTTGATCTTGAGATCAGGGGGGCGTGCTGTAGAATTATTAAACTGCACTCGACCTATGTGATTTATGGAATCGAAATTAGTCAAAGGAAAAAAAAAAACAGGTACAAAAATAGAGAGAGAAAGGAGAGAGAGAGAGAGAGAGAGAGAGAGAGAGAGAGAGAGAGAGAAGAGAGAGAGAGAGAGATAAAGAGAGAACAGAGAGATAAGAAAAAAGTATATTTAAAAAAAAATAAAATAAGCAAAATATTAATATTTCTGGAAAAGAAAGAATCATTTGTTATTAAATGGATTTAATAAAGAAAATAATAACAAAAGATTCGGAAATCAATGCCAAGAGCAATTTAAAACTTTAATTAAAGTTTTTAATAAAGATTTTTTTCTTTCCTTAATAAAAAAAAAATTTTTGGAAATAAAGATGAAAGGTCAACTGATAAAAGCCAGAAGATATCATCTTTATTTTGGTAAATAGAGATTGAATGAATGTTATTATACTTATTCAAATATATTCAAATATACTTTCCTGTTATGATATATTTAGTTAATCTTGATTTAAAGGCCTGAAGAGAGAACAGATTGTCCCGAAAGTTTTAGCAAAGAATTGATGGAATAGATGTGCTATTATACTTATTCAAATATACTTTTCTATAATGTTATATTTAGTTAATCTTGATTTAAAGGCCTGAAGAGAGAACAGATTGTCCCAAAAGTTTTAGTAAAAAATTGGTGGAATAGAATACCCAACCTATTACGCTCTTGTTAAGAAAGAGAAGTAATGTGATCCTTCTAAGAAAGATCTCGAGAAAAAGAAACACTGAGAATATTGAGGATAGATGAAGGTTTGAGTCAAGTGTTTTCGAAGAAGATGTAATAGTTGTGTGGAAGGTTGAGTCGAGTAGAAAGATGGAGTGATTGAGTTTTTGAGGCATTGAAAACGACCATGTTTTTTCTTCCCTAATTTGAAATGCGAGAAAGATCAGAGGTCATTAATTCCAAGTCCACCCTTCTTGCATCAACTAACTGCTTTTGGGAAAGGGGCGTCTTTCAAATTGAAAGGAGTAATGAAGGGTGGAGTCATCGGCATAGGAGTAGATAGGAGACAAAGTAACAGAGAGAAGGTTATTAATGAAAATTTGAAAAAGAGTTGGGATAGGACAAATTCTTGAGGAACACCACTTTTTATAGATTTAATGGAAGAACGATTGCAGCCTACAACAGCCGCTATAGAATGACCAGAAAGGAAATCAGAAAGAAGGATAGATTCCGAAAGAGAGAAGTTTGGAAATCAGCTTTGTGCCAGACCCTGTCAAAGGCTTTCGATATGTCTAACGCCACAGAGAAAGATTCACCGAAACCCC
>SEYY01020607.1:30000-35000 GCA_009176605.1 Armadillidium nasatum | reverse complement strand
GCCCCTCCTACGGAAGCAACAATTATTCCACGGGAAAATAAAGGGGTATGACCGCAATTCTGACTAGCTTGCGTCACCGAAATGCGCCCCAAACGTTTCCTAGGAGGGGGTCTTCTTGCGGAAGACTTGAAAAAATAGAAGAGGATACAGAGATAAGAAGGTGAGCGGAGGAACCTATAGGTGGATATAGTTTGGCAATATAAGGAGAAGGATTAGAAGTTAGAAAAAAGGTTTAGAAAGTTTGGTTCATCTCCAAGACACTCAGGGATACAAGTAGGGAGTTGCACCAACTACTCAAGATCGTTTCGGATAGCGAAATGGAAGGTACGTTCAAAGGCTGTATCAGAAGAGCTAGAAGAAAGCCATTATCTGTGGGGAACGTTGAGATCACCTATATCAGAGAAAGGAGAAGAAGAGAAAATTTGCTCTATTTTGGAGTTTAGATATTCGAAAAATTTAGAATAGTCAGTAGAATTAGGAGATAAATAAACAGAACAAATGAATTTAGTCGTAGATTGGCATGGGCTTAAGTCACAAGGGGAAAAATTCAAAAGATTCTAAATTAGTGAAAGAGAACAAACAACACTGTTGCACACATATGCACAACAAATGTCTTTGGCTGAAAATTGAGGATAGAGATAGTATGAGGAAGTAGAGTAGTGTTTGCTGTCAGAACCCTCAAGCACTTGAGTGTCCATCAAGAATAAAAAGGTAAGTTCTAGAAGAAGAGAAACGATGTTCATCAAAGTTGAAATTGGATTGAAGACCGCCAAAGTTCCAGAAATTAATGAAAGAAAATAGACCGTGCATCAGTAAAAGCCGGTTGCGAAGTCCTGGTAGCATCAATCTCATTACTTGAGGCCACAAACTCCCTAGTGATAATGGGTGAAGAGGTGAATGAGAAACTATTATTGAAAGCCATCCCTCGGGGTTTTTCCAAGGCTACTATTGTGGACGCCATAATTATTATTATTTAAGAAAAAAGATGTGTCTGTAATAGTTTTTTGCTTGTGAAAGGAGAACTTACTCCTTGCAGAAGAATGTGGAGATAACCGCGAAATTGTGCGTACAATTTGGCACTGGCATGCACACCCCATATACCCAATGGAGGGTAACCTCATAGCCTCGGGAGCGCTACTTCCCTCTCTCGTATATATATATATATATATATATATATATATATATATATATATATATATATATATATATATATATATATATATATATATATATATACTTCGGGGTTTCGGTGAATCTTTCGCTGTGGCGCTAGACATATCGAAAGCTTTCGATAGAGTCTGGCACAAAGCTTTGATTTCCAAACTTCCCTCTTTCGGAATCTATCCTTCTCTCTGTGACCTCCTATCTAATTTCCTTTCTGGTCGTTCTATAGCAGCTGTTGTAGACGGCCACCGTTCCTCCTATAAATCTATAAATAGTGGTGTTCCTCAAGGATCTGTCCTTTCACCAACTCTTTTTCTAATTTTCATCAATGATCTTCTCTCTATTACTTCGTCTCCTATACACTCCTATGCCGATGACTCCACCCTTCATTATTCCTTTCAATTTGAAAGACGTCCCTCCCAACAGCAGTTATTAGACGCAAGAAGGATTGCCTTGGAGCAACTGACCTCTGATCTATCCCTGATTTCAAATTGGGGCAGAGAAAACATGGTCGTTTTCAATGCCTCAAAAACTCAAGTTCCTCCATCTTTCTACTCGACACAATCTTCCACACAACTATGACATCTTCTTCGAAAACACTCAACTCAAACCTTCATCTGTTCTCAATATTCTCGGTGTTTCTTTTTCTCGTGATCTTTCTTGGAAAGATCACATTAACTCTCTCTCTAAACAAGCTTCTAAGAGGTTTGGTGTTCTGTGGCGCCTTCGTAGTTTTTTTACGCCACCCCAGTTGCTTGCTCTGTATAGGGGTGTTGTTCGCCCCTGTATGGAGTACGCCTCGCATATCTGGGGTGGGTCCACACATACAGCTCATCTTGAAAAGGTGGAGTCTAGGGCTTTTCGACTTATCAACTCTCCTGCTCTTACTAACTCTCTCCAATCTCTTTCTTCCCGTCGAATTGTTGCGTCACTCTCTCTCTATACTATCGCTATTACAACGGACATTGCTCTTCTGAACTCTCACGTCGCATACCTCCTCCACTGAGAAGGGCTCGTGCGACACGTCTTTCTACACAGTCTCATCCTTTCTCTGTCCAACTCTCCGACCCCAGACTTAACCGCTATGCTCAATCTTACATGTACTCTACTGGTAAAGTCTGGAACACACTCCCTTTATCTGTTTTCCCAACTTCCTTGACTTGCACACTTTTAAACGCCGTGTATCGGGTCACGTCGGCAATTAGCGACCCCGAATCCGATTTGCTTCCCAACTCCGGTGGATATTGGTAGGCCTTGGGCCTTTGCCCACCGAGGAGACATAAAAAAAAAAAAAAAAAAATATATATATATATATATATATAAAATATATTATATATATATATATATATATATATATATATATATATATATATATATATATATATATATATATATATATATATATATATATATATATATATATATATATATATATAATATATATATATATATATATATATATATATATATATATATATATATATATATATATATATATAATATATATATATAAAATTATTTTGTGAGAATGCGAGAATGTGTGCGCACTCTGATAATTGGTTGAGCAGATGCGTGTGACAGAATCCTACCGATATCCCATTGATATTTTTAATTTAAAAATGTAATTAGATTAAACGAAGAACAAATAATAAAATGTTTGCTTAATTTGATTTTAAACTTGCAAAATTTTTCCATTGAAAATTTATTTTTCTGTTGAAAAATCAGACTGAAATTCAATAGTACTAGTAGCGGTAGTAGTAGTAGTAATAGTAATTATAATAACAAATATTAGTACTAAAAATTACAATATTATTAATAATAATATTAATGATAATACTACTTCAACAATTAATTCCACTACTACTATTTATGCTGCTACTACTACTACTACTACTACTACTAATAATAATAATAATAATAATTACTACCACTATTAATAATAATATTAACAATAATAATAATAATTAAAAAAGTAAAAGCAGTAATGCTACTAAAAATATAATAATTACAATTTTATTATTATTATTATTATTATTATTATTATTATTATTATTATTATTATTATTATTATTATTATTATTATTATTATTATCCTTACTATTATTATTATAATTATTATTATTATTATTATCAATATAATTATTATTGCTATTATTGTTAAATATTGCTATTATTTTTTAAATTAAATAAAATTAATTGTAAAATAAATTAACAGTAATTATATATAGTTAATATTATAATAATTTTAACCATCATTATTATTATTATTATTATTATTATTATTATTATTATTATTATTATTATTATTATTATTATTATTAGTATTAGTATTAGTATTAGTATTAGTATTATTATTATCAGTATTTTTATTAATATCATCATTATAATTATTGTTATTATTATTATTATTATTATTATTATTATTGTTATCCTTAATATTATTTTATTCAAATTTTATACCACTGGCTGGGCCAGGCCTATTGCGGATGCCGGAGATTATTCCCATCAATGGCAAGAGCACTCCATTGATGTACTCTTTTAACGACTGGTTCATTCGGAGCTAAGAGCAAGGAAAAACAGCTCATATATATATATATATATATATATATATATATATATATATATATAATATATATATATATATATATATATATATATATAATATATATATATATATATATATATATATATATATACCATTTCACTACAATGAAGCCGACCATTACTAATACAAGAAAACATCCATTCATGTAAGCCATTACGCAGTTCTTCCATACTGAAATTGGAACCATTTTCTCCGATGATTCGGACATTCTGGATATTTTGAAACGGAACTGGCGCCATCATATTTAGAGTCTGTTAAACTTTCCTAACTATTCATCAAAAAATGCAACGTTGTTTCCAACTACTTAAAAGGCACTGCAAGTTATTTATTGTTTATAAAAATATTATATATATATATATATATATATATATATATATATATATATATATATATATATATATATATATATATATATATATATATATATATATATATATATATATATATATATATATATGCGTGAATTTTTTTGTAGCTTTTTTGGTGACTGAACAACATGTGATTGGTTGAATTTTGCCTTTTTAAAAGTGAAAAAAAATTTATATGCATAGTTTTCAAATTGATTTTAGAAACAAATTTTATTTTTCGGAACTTTGTTTCTTTCCTTTTTTTTTCCTTTTTTTTTATTTTTTGCTTTCATTTTATTTATTTTTTTATTATTGTTTTGATTGTCTCTCTGAATGTCTGCTTGTCTGTCTATCTTATTCCTTTTTAACACGAACAATATATATAATATATATATATATATATATATATATATATATATATATATATATATATATATATATATATATATATATATTATATATATATATATATATATATATATATATATATATATATATATATATATATAAGATATATATATATATATATATATATATATATATATTATATATATATATATATATATATATATATATATATATATATATATATATATATATATTTATATATATATATATATATATATATTATATATATATATATATATATATATATATATATATATATATATATATATATATATATATATTATATATATATAATATATATATATATATATATATATATATATATATATATATATATATATATATATATATATATATAAAGGATAAAACACAAGTCGAAAATACATCTGATCATTAATTCAATGGACAACGTTTCGGCTGGGACCATTATCAAGACTATAATATTTAAATTTAACATTGCAATTTGTATTGTTGCT
>SEYY01020607.1:0-12500 GCA_009176605.1 Armadillidium nasatum | reverse complement strand
CAACCCTCTGTCCTTCAATAACTCCTTGACGGCACTCATCCAACCTCCTTTCGGTCTCCCCCTACCTCTCATACCCATCATTTCCGAAACGAATACCTTTTTTGACAATCTCTATCCATTCATCCTACAAACATTTCCAAACCACCTCAGCATGCTCTGTTCAGCTCTCCCATATATATATATATATATATATATATATATATATATATATATATATATATATATATATATATATATATATATATATATATATATATATATATATATATATATATATATATATATATATATATATATATATATATATATATATATATATATATATATATATATATATATATATATATATATATATATATATATATATATATATATATATATATATATATATATATATATATATATATATATTGTGTGTGTGTGAATTTTAGTGCTGTCTGACTTTCAAAATCATCCTGCATTATGTGCCAGCAACAAGAGAAGCATTTCGCTTATTTTATTTACTAGCTTTGAGAGAGCAGAATTACAATCAATAATCTTCTCATTATTCTTCATTAATCTCTATTTAGTTCAGCAAAGAAAATTAGTTCTTGAAATTAATTGCAGAGTCAAAAGGAAAAAAACTTTTAAAGCAAATTCACTGTTAAACTTTCATAGTCAAACTGACTGGAAAACACTCACATATGCTTAGTGATGTATATGGATATATATATATATATATATATATATATATATATATATATATATATATATATATATATATATATATATATATATATATATATATATATATATATATAAATGCTAGAAGACTTGTCTATTTCAACTGACTTTGTTTCTTTATTTTATTACTAAATTGGATAGTTAAAACGGTAATGTTTTCAATATCTCTAAAACGCAATTCTTAGACTTAATTAAGCAACAACTAACTATACTTTGAAAATAAGAAATTCTTATCTTACTGTGTCCCTAATAATATTTGTACTCCTTTTTCCCGGATAATTCTCAAAGATTCTTAATGTTTCTTTCATTAACATATATATTTAGAGGCTGGATGTCCTGAGGCGCCTTTAACGATTTTCAGACAACCAAAAAAAATATTTTTAAGTATAAGGATGTAGTCCAATATTGCATGAGTATTTATGCATCACAAAATCTCAAATGTTTTTACTCTTACTGAATTTCTCCCTTTGCTATCACTTTTCCTCTTTAAACCTTTCCATGGGTTTAACTTTTTCTGTACTCTCATTTACTGTACATTTACTACACATTGGACCTTATTCTTCTGAACACTTTAATTCAAAAACTTCTTCATTGACGAAACCTTCTAAATCTATCCGTCTTCCTACATGATTTTGCTCTTTGTCTGTCAAGTTCCCTGACTCTAGACGTAAATGCTGTGATTCCACTCTCATGAAATCTACTCGAATAGTCTGCAGCACTTTTCTTTCTTATGACAACATATCAAACCTACATTTTTAAATTTATTTTCAAAGACTTCCCAGTCATTAGCAGAAAATATTTAATGATAGGAGGGTGACCATTGACCATTTGATCTTTGATCTTTCTCGTACTTTTAATTCAGCTAAAGACAATGTCGTAGCTTATAGTAGATATTACGACACAATTGAGCTTCTATTCATATAGTGGAATATTACTTATTCGAAAGTTGCGTTGTGTTTACTGATTCTCTATTTTATCTTTTTCAGATTCTCTTATTTCCCGGTGATGTTCAATAAATATATTCCAGAACGAGAGCTATTATCCTTATTAACACCCTAAAAGACCTTAATTAAACCTTTATACTTTGTTTTATTAATTAAAATAGTCTGTATATTATTTCTTTTATCCTTATTACTTTATCTTTGTTTTATTAATCGTTCAGTAATAACTCTCAACACTTCGTAATTTAATCTCTATTCCTTATGTGTCTTTATGATTCTAAACACTTGAAAGACTTGGCAACGTCAAAGCATCAACCGATATACATGCAAAACTTAATCAACACCCTACAATACTATTCATAAAATACTCAAGAAATGTTTTCTCAATTATAGGATTTGTTATTTAATTTAAATTATTGAGTAGAACTGGAAATTTATTCATTTATATTGAAGGATAAATTCTAAATATTTCAATGATGTTACGGTATGCACTAATTATAATATCAAAAATGTCCAACGTGATTTACTATTATTAAAGGAAAAGACTAAAAGTATTCAAAAGATATGTTATAAACTAGTCAAAACTATTTAAAGTGTTTCCGCTATTTACGAATGTCAAGAATTATTTCAATCAATTTCACGTGCAAACCAATCAATATATTCACAATGCTTAACGTTGCTTATGATTACTGTAAGGAAACTCGAAGGATATTTCAAAAAGGATTACAATGCAAACCAATTAAAATTATTTAAAATGTTTCACGTGATGAATCAATCTCCAAAAATCGCAAATTTATTTTATAAATGTTCATACAAAAATTGAATAAAAGCTTCAATTTGCTTAACGTATTTACGAATACAACGGAACAATGTCAAATATTTATTCTAAGTTATTGTAGTCGTTAACAAGTTCAATTGGTTCCCGTAAATTCCAAAACAATTAAATTATATTGAGTAAACTATTTTACAAAAATTTCAGTTATTTAAATCGCTACTAATTTAACTTCAACAAGCAAAGGCAAATCCCAAAACACAACCAACCTTAAGTTGCGGTAAATACCGAAAATAACTCAAGTCGTAACCTATTGATCAAATAAATTAAGTTCAAAACCTAAGATTATTTTCTATTATGCAAGAGAATTCAATTAACAACTCTCTAACGGACGTATTTTTCAAAATAACTCACGATGTCAAAATATTCTCAATTTAAAATTGTTACTAAATATACAAAAGGTTCAAGATAAACAATACCAAAACTCCAGTCTTATTTCAACATTCAGATAAAATATTTTAATTCGATGTTATACACTACTATAATTACAAACTATTATTTCAATCAATAAAATATCTTTCTATTTATTTCATAAATTTATAATATATACTATCAAGTTTATTATTCAAAGCGAAGTGCAAATAAGGCTAATTTATTTCAATTTTGTTTCAAGTAATTATGTTTCTTAACATCAATCAATATTCTTATAGTTAGCTTTATTTAACTGGACTTGTCAAAATTATTCCAAAGAATTCGGTAAATTATAATACTCAAAAGAGTTCGGTAAATTATAATACTCCAAAGAGTTCGATAAATTATAATACTCCAAAGAGTTCGGTTAATTATAATACTCCAAAGAGTTCGGTAAATTATAGTACTCCACAGAGTTCGGTAACTTATAACACTCCAAAGAGTTCGATAAATTATAACATTTAATAAAGACGCAAGACAAATTAAATATTCACTTATGGAAAGTATAAATCCCTTATTTAAAATCTATCTTATTGAACTTACAATACGATGGTACAAATTTCAAATATTTTATTTTTCAAGAACAAATTTCGTTTATCTTATCAGGACAAAGATCGAGAGCGGAATGTCTTTCCTGTTCCAAGAATTTCTAGACTGACTTCTGGCATCTATCGTAGGTTGTCATTTTTTGATCTTGACCAATCAGAAAGCTTTAATTTTAGCGAGTTGTTAAAATTTGGGCTTCGTTTTCTCTTTCTGGCAACTCGGTAACGGACTCTGTTTGTTGTTTATTTCCCGAAATCTTGAGCGCCATTTTGATCTTAACTTTATATATCTTTTTCTAATTCTTATGTTTATTAATTTCTTTGTATGTTTACATTTCTTTCATGTTATTTTCTTAATTAGAAAACAATCTTAATATATGACTAATATATCACCTTATTGATTTTATTTAATTTTCCAGACTTTCTGTGTTTTTTAAATTTGTAGGCCTAATTTGTTGACCCTAGACTAAACTTGGTCTGCATATTGTATTTATCCTTTGCTTATTTTGTTCACTTCTGATTTTCTCTTTTCAATCCATCTTTCCTTTTAAATATTACTTAATTATTTTTCTTATTATTATTTCCTTCATTGTTAAATAAATTAGCATAAAAACAAAAACAAAACATACCATCACCTGAAATAAAACATTTTTTATGGTAGGTCTCTACCACACCCCCCTCTCAAAGTATTCATTAGGTTATTGTTGGTATAAGGGAGTTGATCTTTTCAAAATCTACGAGCTATCTTTCTATAGAAGGTTCTCGTTTCTATTGTCATTGTTCTTGAATTTCTATCAGCATAGTCTCTTTGATTCTGTCTGTTTTGTATTATCCTTCGTAAATCATCCGTTCTTATTCTCCGATTATCGGTTTCACTTCTTCTATAGTCTTGTTGTCTTGCATATTGATTACTTGAGGGTGGTGCAAAATCTCTTTCTTGCCTCTGTCTATTATGTAGGTAGCCTCGATTGTATCTTTGTCTGTTTTCTTGTTGTTTATTCACGCGTCCCCTTCTGTTCCTCCTGGGTCTTACACTTAATTCGGTCATTTGTTGTACTAGAGAAGGTCTTGCATCAGTCACCGCACTGTAGGATTTTCCAGGGTTTTTATTCAGATATTCGTGATGGACCTTAAGAAGTTTCCAAAATTTTCCCACTGTGGACCCCAGAAAATGGAGGCCATCCGTGGTGGAGCCCTGAAAAGGTCTTGCTGCTCTCTGATTAGGTCTTGTTCTGTTGAAAAAATATTCCAAGCGAGCCAAGGCCAGTGGTTTTGGTGTTAGTATGGAAGTCCAACATTCAAAAAACCTGTCCAACAAAATTTTCATTTGTCGATTAAAATTGATACTATGAGTGTAATTATATACGTGTCGTACTCGGTTTGGATTTATATTCTTGTATAATCTACCGTTGTTATACCTTCCAAAATTTGGAATGAATGGGACCGTAATGATCATTTGACAATATGGGTGTGTTCTTTTCCATTCAATCAATTTATCCTTTATTTTTTCAATTAATTCCAGGATGTTTAAGGTGTTATTTGGAACCATTATCTTACATTCAGTATCCTTCCAGATGGTTAATTTCGTAAACTCGCAATGTAAACACATAATAATTATTATGTCAATTGGTTCGTGTTCATTTAGGACATTTTCTTCTAAAATCTCGTCAACTTTGATGATAGCTCGTTCCATATTCATCCCGGGTGTACTGTAAAGTTTCAAATTCTTTGGCTTCCATCCTTCAGTGGCGTGTTGTAAGTCGTTAACCCTGCTGTCTCCTATGGCTACAACATTCTTGTTACCCCAATCCATAATCTACAAAGACAATAAATTCATTTAGAACACAAATCAATTACATTAAAATAAATATTTTCTGGAACAGCATCTCCAACAACATCTGTAAAACATGATTAAAATTTATGTGGTGAAATAAATATTATTATGTTATGACAAAAAAAAAAAATCAAAAAGTCAGGTAAGTGAGTACTCCTCTCCATCTGAAATCATTATTAAAACACAAACATATAAATTAATCAAAATTAAATAATTCAACATCCTATTTATTACAAAATTGTAACTTACGAAACGTCTAAAGCAAATACGTCTTGTTTTGATTTCTTATTTACCTTAACTATCATTTTCCATCACCTTACCATTAAAATCCGGAAAACTCAAATGATCCACTCGATACAAGGCTACTTCCCTCTAGTTCTACCAGATCCCTCCATACTCTTGAACTCTTGGCGTCTGTAAGGGGTATTCTTCGAGTAGATCTATTATTTGCTAATTCATCGTGAATCCATGGTTCCATATTATAAGTGGCATGATATTGAGACACTGCCGATTGTTCATTTGTACTGAACGAGTTGAATCTTTCTGATTCTCGAGGTACTTCTCTAATAGTGTCTTGATCATGTTGTAATTGAATGTTATACTTGGACACTTTCTCCCAGTTTACTCTAAACATAGTTTGGTTTTCTTTAGTAAATCCTTCAAAATCATGTTGGGAGGTATCACTCTTGTGGTCTTCTAAATCGTTTTCTTGATTGACTCCTTTTAGTTCTTCAGGAGTTTCATGCCACTTTTTAAGGTGCTTGTGATGTATTTTATATAATATCGTATTTCTATACTGATGTTGAATATCATACATCACACCGTTTTCATATGTCTTGATTACTTTGTATGGACCATGGTATTTTTTAGCTAACTTATTTTCTACATTATGGCCTTTAAGGATAATTTTCTTAAGGACCAAGTCATCCAACTTGTATGGTTCATAATCTTGTTGTGTTTTTTCCCCAAGTCTTGTCATTTACTTGGATTCTTTTCCAACATTGCTTCAAAAAGATGTTAGCTGGAGTCTTTCCGAGTTCTCTGTGATACGTATGATTGTATACTGCCACGATATCGGGCAAGCTTGTATCCCATTCCTCTATATTATCAATCATTCGAAACATGTTGAGTAAGGTCTGGTTTACTCTTTCTACGAGACCATTGGTTTGTGGCATGTTTGCTACGGTACAACGGTGTTTTATCTCTTTAGTCTTCAAGAATTCTTCAAATAAATAATTAGTAAATTCTTTCCCGTTGTCTGATTGAACTTCTAAAGGATCTTTTAAAAAGGTTGCAATCATATTTTTAAATGCTGTTAGTACCGTAGTTGCTGTTTTGTCTGGAATGGCCACAGCAGACGTCCACTTGGAATACATGTCAACAGCTACTAGAATATACTTTTGGCCGGATTTTGTTCTAGGCATTTCCATTAAATCAATAGCGACCACATCGAAAGGTTTTTTCGCTTGTATTCTAAAAGTTGGTGGTCTCTTTTGTCGAGCTGGTAATATTTTCCGCTGCTGACATTTGATGCATACTCGGGTAATTTGCTCGCTTATAGTTCGTAAATGAGGATTCCAGGTTATTTCTTTCATCTTGTTTATTAGCTTATCTCGTCCTGGATGATAATTATTCTTATGATAATCGATGACCAGGTTTTTTAAGTCATCGTACCCGACAAGTGGAACATCTTTTCCATTTTCTTGGTAATACAAAATTCCATCCCCCTCAACTATGTTTCTTAAAAATCTTGTATACCTTTTCAAATATCTTGTCCTTTTCAGTTCTTCTATCCGTTCTTGCATCGTAATATTTTCTTGCACAATCCTTCTTAAATCCTGTAGACACGTATCATCAATTTGTCTTTTCTTAATTTCTTCCTGCAATTGTTCCTCATTTCTTATATACTTTAAAGGAGTTTTTCTTATAGGTAAATCTAATGTATCTCTTCCTATTGCTTCATTCATACTAGTTGTTTCATTCATACTAGTATCTAGAGAACTTGCATTTTCTGAATTCATTGTTTCTTGTTCAATTTCTTGCACATCCTCTTCTTCGTCTTCCAGATCAAACAATACAACCTCTTTTAATATATCAGCCTCTTCAAAATTGTCAAACCAATTCACTTCGTCTATTTTATTTTCAAATCTCTCTTCAAGCGGAATTTTTTCAAGTAAGTTAAAGTGAACTCCATGCATACTTAGGAGATAGCAAATTTTCTTTCCTTTATCATTATATGACACATACTGATCTTTAGCATGATAGATTTTTATTTGTATGTCATATATTCTGGCACAAGCTTCTACAATCTCTGAACTGACCATAGTACCCGAGATATTCATTCGATTCAGATTTTGTCTTGTTTGTTTGCTGTCAATTAACCCATAGGTTTTTAAGTTGTTCTTTACTTCATTAACCGCACGCTCACGAAGGATCTTATGAGCTTTTCCATCGTTCATTAAAAACATAGCGATTGCCTCGAACAGAGCGTTTCCGCTGCCTTTAATTTCTTTCACAGTAAATCCTACTGGGACTATATCTTCTTCAATTTCTATTTCCTCGGTATTTGCTGGAACACACCCAGAGAGGAAATCACTTATATGGTTAAATTTTCCAGGTAGGTATTTAACTTCAAAATCATATTCGGCGAGATCTGTTAATGTCCGGGCAATTCTTGCATTTACTCCGGCCATGTTATGAAGATATGTAAGGGGTTGGTGATCGGACCAGATGACAAACCTTCGGCACATTAAAAATGTGCGAAACACTTTTACTCCCCATCTTAATGCGGCTAATTCCTTTTCCAGGGTACTATAATTTCTCTGTGCACTTCCAAAACACATTGAAGCATATGCTATTACTTTTAATTCTCCATCTTGTTGTTGTTTTAAGCAAGCTCCTGCACCTGTCCCAGAGGCATCAACGTATAGTTCCAATGGCTGTTTACTTTCATAGTCTGGGAAGGCTAAAATTGGTGGTTTTATTAGAGCTTGTTTTAATCTTTCAAAATTTTCCTGACATTCTAGAGTCCACTTTATACTCTTTCCAGTTGTTAATTGAGACAAAGGTTTCATCAGTTTGGCTGCATCTGGAATGTGTCTTCTATAATAATTTACGCTTCCCAGGAAACTCTGTACCTGTTTTACCGTTTTGGGCACTGGAGCATTTTGTATGGCCTCTAAATTTTCTGTTAATGGTAATAAACCTTCTTCACTAACTTCTTGCCCCAGGAATTTAACTTTTCTTCTAAAGATGTTACATTTTTCTGGTTTTATTTTTAGGTTAAACTCACGCAACTTTTCCAAAACTTGACTCAGGTTATTTAGATGTTCTTCAAAATTTCTACCAAGTATCAAAATATCATCTAAGTAAGCCATAACCTGACTTTTTGAAAAATCCTGTATCATGAGGTTGACGAGACGTTGGAAAGTTGCTGGCGAATTACATAGCCCAAATGGCAAACGTACAAACTCCAGATGTTTAGAGGCAGTAGTAAAAGCTGTAAATTCCTTGAGATTTTTCTTCCATGGCTAAGTTATAGTATCCTTTCGTCATATCTAGAAGACTAAAATAGGTACTTCCTTTCAAATTGTAAATACAATCATTTACTGCAGGTAGTGGAAAACTGTCCTTAACTGTCCTCTGGTTGAGAGCCCTATAATCGATACAAACCCTGATCTTGCCATTTTTCTTAACTATTGGTACTATAGGACTACTCCAGGGACTCTTTGATGGTTTAATTATTCCTTGTTGCTCTAATATTTTTAACTCTTCGTCCATAAGCTCTTGCACCTTCGGATTAAATCGCCTTACCTTTTGACGGATGGGCTCATAATCAGTTAATTTAATCTTATGTTTCATTTTAGTAGTATAGCCCACGTCGTTATCATCTTTACTTATTATGTCTTTAAAATTTTCTAAAGTTTTGCATACCAGATCTTTTTGTTCCAAAGTAAGGTCTGTTTTATCTAGGGTAAATCTTTCTTCCCAACTCAACTTCTGATTTTCTAGTTCTATTTTATCATCTTTTCCAGATAACTCATCGATTTCTATTAACGTATTTCCATCTTGAATTAATTCTATAGCTGTTATTTCTAGATCTTCTTTATTGATTTTATACGTTTCATCTCCTAAATTGATAACATTGAGGTATGCTTTCTTGCCATTATTAACAGTGTTAGATATAAACAATCCTTTCTTTCTTAATGTATTCAATCCTGTTACTTCCGTGCTATATAATTTGGGTTCCTCAACATTATCTGGCCACATTAATTCCATTCTTTGTATGTATCCCGATCGTATGTGTGCATTATTCTTTAGTTTTAATTTAATGTGGCTTATTGGAACTGGATTGTATCTAAAATTGCACACTATTATTTCTTTTCCATTATCTGGTCTACAAACTAGTCTATTATTTTCAAAGTCCAGTTCCAAAAAGTGTCTTTTCAAAAAATCTATTCCAAGAATCATTTCCTGAGTTATCCTTTTACTAACAATGAAGCTTTCTTGTTTTATCTGATACTGTCCTAATCTGAATGATAACTTCATTTCGCCTTCCGTTCCTTCTATATCTCCATGAACTCCGACGATTTTAATATTTGTATCTTTTATTTCTTCTGTTATTAACTGAGCTATTTCGTAGTCAATCACATTAAGTTGGGCCCCAGTGTCAATTAAAGCTCGTATGGTGGCTCCTTGTATGTTAATGTCTAAGTACAATCTTTTATCTATATCCCTAGGTGCAAGGCTTGTCTTTACTCCCTTAATACCACCCTGCTCGGTTAAGGGATTCTTTAGTTTTCCGCCGGTCTCCTTCTTGAGTTCTGATATTCTTCGCAATCTTTCATTAAATGGTCTTCACCACAATATGGACATTGATATTTAGGAACATTTGTGTTTTGTTCTCTTCTTGGTTGTTCTCTTCTAGTTGAAGTGCCGGCTTGTTCACTTCGTGTTTGTTCTCTTTGGTTTCCATTACCTGCTTGTCCTCTTTGTTCCCTATTTCTTTCTTGTGCAATTCTCTTTCTACAATCTTTAATCATGTGGCCTGGTTTGCCACAACAGAAGCAGCTTTTATTTTTCTTGTAACAGTCAGCTTCCACATGTCCTTCCTTTTCACAAAAATTGCATTTCTTGCTGACTTTTGTATCTACTGTGGATACAACTTGTTGGGTATTCTTTACACTGCTCTCAGGTTTCTGCTCCTTCTTATTTGTTTCTCTTTGTGACTTTCTAAATTCTATCTCTCCTTCAAAACACATTTCTGCATTACTGGCCAGTTCTACAATTCTTTCTATGTTAATGCCTGGTTCTGACATAGCAGTATATTTTACTTTGGCTGCGTGTTCTGGCTTTAAGGCATCTAAAATTTTAATTTTCTTCATTTCCTTAAACATATAGTTTTTTGTATCCATACCGGCCAATCTAGCCAATTGATTCAAACGCATTGAGTAGTTGTTAATATTTTCATCTTCTCTTCTTGTTGCTGTCCAGTATCTTTCCATTAATTTATCTTTATTTGCTGAAGCTCTTTGTCCAATAACTCTAAGTTCTTCTTTTACCTGATAGTAAGGCAATCTTCCTCCATCGATACTGTTAAATGCATCTAGCATGTCTCCTTCCAGAAATTTAGGCATAACTCTGCTCCATGTATCAGCTACATCTGGATAAGTGTGTTCACAGTATATTTCAAAATCCATTAAAAATTTCTCAAAATCGTGACCTTGTTCCATACAAAACTTCAATGGTGGTGGTATTACACTTCTCCGGTAATATAATTGGTTATGCATAAATGGATCTGGTGGTGGGGTGTATTGTTGTCCTGGTGTATACTGGTAACTAGCCCCCATTCTGCTTCTTGTATCTGGTGGATTTGTTTCTGTGTTTCTGTCATTTCTTTCTTGCCTTTGAACTGGTGTTGATTGTTGTTGTTGTCGTGCTGATCTTTGCTGTTGTTGTGTTGACGTTTGTTGTTGTCCTTGTTCTTCTTCATTATTGTTTGAAAACAAATCATCCGGTATGAGTATGCTATATGCCATTGTATTCTTGTTTTCTTGTCAAATTTTCAGAGTCTTTTCTTTTCTTAGCACCAGATATGTGAGGTGTCTATCCTGGTCTAACGGCACCAAAAAGTTATGTCGTAGCTTATAGTAGATATTGCGACACAACTGAGTCTTTATTCGTATAGTGGAATATTACTTCGAAAGTTGCGTTGTGTTTACTGATTTTCTGTTTTATCTTTTTCAGATTTTCCTATTTCCCGATGATGTTTACTAAATATATTCCAGAACGAGAACCATTAGCCTTATCAACACCCTACAAGACCTTAATTAAACCTTTATACTTTGTTTTATTAATTAAAATAGTCTGTATATTATTTCTTTTATCCTTATTACTTTATCTTTGTTTTATTAATCGTTCAGTAATAACTCTCAACACTTCGTAATTTAATCTCTATTCCTTATGTGTCTTTATGATTCTAAACACTTGAAAGACTTGGCAACGTCAAAGCATCAACCGATATACATGCAAAACTTAATCAACACCCTACAATACTATTCATAAAATACTCAAGAAATGTTTTCTCAATTATAGAATTAACTAATTAATTTAAATTAGAGTAGAACTTTTATTCATTTATTGAAGGATAAATTTTAAATATTTCAATGATTTTACGGTATGCTCTAATTATAAGATCAAAAATGTCTAACGTGATTTACTATTATTAAAGGAAAAGACTAAAAGTATTCAAAAGATATGTTATAAACTAGTCAAAACTATTTAAAGTGTTTCCGCTATTTACGAATGTCAAGAATTATTTCAATCAATTTCACGTGCAAACCAATCAATATATTCACAATGCTTAACGTTGCTTATGATTACTGTAAGGAAACTCGAAGGATATTTCAAAAAGGATTACAATGCAAACCAATTAAAATTATTTAAAATGTTTCACGTGATGAATCAATCTCCAAAAATCGCAAATTTATTTTATAAATGTTCATACAAAAATTGAATAAAAGCTTCAATTTGCTTAACGTATTTACGAATACAACGGAACAATGTCAAATATTTATTCTAAGTTATTGTAGTCGCTAACAAGTTCAATTGGTTCCCGAAAATTCCAAAACAATTAAATTATATTGAGTAAACTGTTTTACAAAAAATTCAGTTATTTAAATCGCTACTAATTTAACTTCAACAAGCAAAGGCAA
>SEYY01020606.1:35000-43422 GCA_009176605.1 Armadillidium nasatum | reverse complement strand
AATAAAACGATTCTTCATAATAAATCTTCATAGTAAAAATTACAATTATTTTTGCACAAAAACGGTAACAACAATGCAAAAATACAATATTTGAAAGTTTCATTATCTGACGATGAAGCTTGTCACGCTGAAACAAAAGAATAATAGTAATTAAAAATTTATGTCAGATTTTATTTATTAATAGATATACAAATTGTAAAATTAAGATTTTTTTTTTTTTTTGAATTTTAGAAAATTCATATCAACATTATTAATCAAATCAAACTTGAATTAAATTTTGTGTGGCTGGAAAGCATTTTTCACGCTGATCCCAGAAATGATGCCATGCATTTACATTCTCTCTAGCAGACTTGCTTTTCCACCTATGCGCATAGCTTTCATTTCTTTTTTTTTATTAAAAGTTCACATCTTACTTGTATTGTCCTATTCTAGAAGAACTTTGTAGGCAGTTTCTACCTAGGAACCGCATGAAATATCGACCCAATGCTTTCAAACAAGTGAGTAAATCACTGTACCTTTCCCAATAGGCAAAATATTAATAGTTTAATAAATAATATTGTTTTCTTTAGCGCTTTTAAAAATATATTAATTTCTTTCGATTTTTTTAAATTAGCAGCCTATATGCGTGGAGTGAGCTTTTAGGTCTGGCAGCATATTGCTTCAGGTAACAACGCCTTTACTTTATCAAGACAAGTCAAATCAAATCTAAGTCAAATAACTTGTTGTTCAAAGTGGGTGCACTTTATTTTTTAATTTGTAATTTCTTCATGTTGGTCAATGTACCTCGACAATGAAAGAAAAATCTCCACATATTCTCTTACATACGTAGTTAAACCACAAAACCACAGCGACGAAGTATTCCAACCGAAATGAAGAAAATATTCAAACTAAATTTTGGTTTACATCTAGGTAACTAAGTTAAACCATGGGAGTCTATCAGATCTATTCTTAATTAATATTCAACAGGATTAAGGGATTTACTTTGCAAACAGAAAGCTTTAGTTTAATTTGCAAATACCCTGAAATGAAGGGAGTCGAGAGTTCATTATGAAGATTTATATTTTTGAAGTGTAAATTTATGGAATCTTCCTGCCAAGAACAAACATCAAATTGCATTTTCAAGCTTGGATTCTGCAAGAAAGAACAGTAAAACGACATTAGGACATATGATAGACTAGATTCAGTTACAGTTAACATGGATGTGAAGAAGGTGTAACTGTCGTTTCTGGTCTATCTTCAGACCTAGATTACACCTTTGAAGATAGAAATTTTGAATCTAAAAAGTCAACAAAAGAACAGTTGAATTATCCTAACGGTACTTATTGCCGTCTAAAAAAAAAACAGTTTCTTTCCTCAAGAGTTAAAGGAAAACAATTTACTTGAGAAAAAGACTTATAAGTCACTCCCGAAAAAAGAATTTTGAATTAACAACATTCTTTACAATAGAGGTTCCTTTCTGTTAACATGACGTCAGTGAACTATTTACATAATTATTTCGGAAATTTTTGGCTTCTGACTGGAGCCTTCTTAAAGAAACGCTGCAGAAGAAGCCGAAAGTAGTTTTTTTCTCCAAGAATAATTAAACAATGTTATAATTCCCCCTTTGCTCATTCTTACCATCTAAATCAGATATGAAACATGAATATATTACTTTATTAAGGCAATCAAGTGCGATAGTCATGAATGGAATGTTTATGATTATTTAAAAATTATAGGGAACGTTTATGGGAATTCAATCAGGATTTACAAAATTTTGTTGCTATCAATGTCTGTGGGATAGTTGCTCCATTATAGAACATTACACTAAAAGTGACTGGAGCTTAGGTATAGGTTTGTAAAAAGAGCAAGCAAAGTTCAAACTGTCTCTTTAGTTGATCCTCAAAAGATCTTTCTGCCACAAATCCCCAGTAAACTTGTTTTGATGAAATATTTTACTAAAGCGACAGATATAATGTAAAATGTGAGGGGTTCCAAGATCTTTTAAAGGAATTTCCAAAGACAACAGTAGGAAAATTGAAGAAAAGAATTTTGTTGAGTCACAAACAAAGGATTCCTGAATAATATTGAATTCAAAATGTGCAAAGTCAACTCGAATTGAAGGCTTGTTTTGCCTTCAAATCAATGTGTGAAAACTTTCTCGGAAGCATCGAATCATCCGCATTTAAGGATCGAGAAACAAATGAGTGCCGAAAGTCGTTAAAATTCACTCTCTGTATCTCTCCCTCTCCCTACTTTGATTTCATTCCCGAAAACTCTGAGGCTCTTTGTGAAGAGCAAGAAGGATGCCACAATTAAGAAATTCAGATGATGGAGAAGAGCTTCGAGGGAGAAAATATTGTTGAACGCTTTATCGTGACAATGACAGCCAAATTTTACAAAGGAAAATTTCGCTAATAGTGTTTTTAGTAAAGAAATATATAGATGCACACAAACACACACACACACACACACACACACACACACATATACATATATATATATATATATATATATATACATATATATATATATATATATATATATATATATATATATATATATATATATATATATATATATATATTATATATATATATATATATATATATATATATATATATATATATATATATATATATATATATATATATATATATATATATATATATATATATATATATATATATATATAGAGAGAGAGAGAGAGAGAGAAAAGAGAGAGAAAAAAAAAAAAAAAAAAAAAAAAAAAAAAAAAAAAAAAAAAAAAAAAAGATTTTTTTTTTTTTTTTTTTTTTTTTTATTTTTAATTAAACTTTGATATTATTATATATATATATATTTTTATATATATATATATATATATATATATATATATATATATATATATATATATATATATATATATATATATATATATATATATATATATATATATATATATATATATATATATATATATATATATATATATATATATATATATATATATATATATATATATATATATATATATATATATATATATATATATATATATATATATATATATATATATATATATATATATATATATATATATTATATCTCTTCTTCTTTTTCTGTAAACTGTGGTGTTCCTCAGGGTTCTGTTTTATCTCCAACTTTATTCTTACTTTTCATTAACAATCTTCTCAACTGCACTTCTAACTCTGTTCACTCTTAAGCTGATGACTCAACTCTACATTCTTCTACTCATTTCAAATCTGCTCCCTCTTTTGCTTCTAGAGTTGCTTCTCGTCTTCAACTTTCCGATTCTATTCTTGCCGATCTGGATGGGATTTCCCGGTGGGGTCATAGCAACCTTTTGAAATTCAACTCTTTAAAAACTCAACTTCTTCCCATCTCCCTCTCAAAAACACCTCCCAACTTTCCTATCCTCTTCGACGGCTCTCCCGTCTCACCTGTAAATAACATTAACATTCTTGGTCTAAACATTAATAAACTGTCTTGGAAACCTCATATCACAATGGTTGCTAAAGCGGCCTCTAAGAAGCTGGGAGTTCTGTTCAGGTTGCGAGAATTTTTTCTTCTGAGCAGTTACTCCAAATATATAAGGGTCTTATTCGCCCTTGTATGGAGTACTGTTCTCACATTTGGGGGGGGGGGGCTCCGGCTCCTCCTCTCTTCTTGATAGAGTTGAGTCTAAAGCTAAAAGATTAATAAACTGTCCCCTACTTTCAAACTCTCTTGACCCTCTATCTCTGCGACGTGACGTTGGCGCACTATCTCTTTTCTATAGGTACTACAATGGCAGGTGCTCGAGGGAATTGGCCTCTCGCATTCCTCCACCGTTGCGTCGTCCTCGTTGCACAAGGGGTGCCCTGCTTTCGCATCAATTTTGTGTGGAAGTGAGAAACCCAGGTTAGCTCGTTGTGGTGCCTCCTTCTTTCCAGACACCTCTGTTCTGTGGAACTCTTTACCATCGTCTGTTTTTGCTCTTGCATTTAATCTTCCACTCTTCAAGGCTTCCGTCTGTGCCCACCTGAGGGATGTGCGTTAGGTGTGTTAGAGCGAGTTTTCTTCCTCTGTGTGTGCCCCCTCCATGAAAAGGGCTCTGCCCGTGAGTGGTGGCGTTTCTGTAAAAAAAAAAAAAAAAAAAAAAAAAAAAAATATATATATATATATATATATATATATATATATATATATATATATATATATATATATATATATATATATATATATATATATATATATATATATATATATATATATATATATATATAAAGAGTGCCTCAGGAGTGGCATTATGCCTGGATAGTGCCGATATATAAAGGGAAAGGGGATAAGATGGTGTGTACTAATTATAAGGTGGTAAGTTTGCTGAGTGTAGTAGGGAAAATTTATGGGAGAGTTTTAGTATCGAAAGTGAAAAAATTGACAAGAGAGAGAGAGAGAGAGAGAGAGAGAGAGAGAGAGAGAGAGAGAGAGAGAGAGAGAGAGAGAGAGAGAGAGAGAGAGAGAGAGAGAGAGAGAGAGAGAGAGAGAGAGAGAGAGAGAGAGAGAGAGAGAGAGAGAGAGAGAGAGAGAGAGAGAGAGAGAGAGAGAGAGAGAGAGAGAGAGAGAGAGAGAGAGAGAGAGAGAGAGAGAGAGAGAGAGAGAGAGAGAGAGAGAGAGAGAGAGAGAGAGAGAGAGAGAGAGAGTGGGGGAGGTTTTAGAGAGGGTAGGAGATGTGTGGATCAGGTGTTTACACTGAGAATGATTGGTGAGAAATTGTGTGAGAAAGATAGAGTTGGGGTATGTACACTTTATGGATTTGGAGAAGGCGCATGATAGAGTTTGTAGGAGGAGATTGTTTGAGATAATAAGGGAAGGGGGATAGAGAGGCAAATTATTGAATGTAAATAAATCATTTTATGAGAACTGTAGAGCGAGAGTGAGGATGAGGATTTAACTGACGGAATGGTTTAACATGGGAGTGGGATTGAGGCAGGGGTGTGCTATGAAGCCTTGGTTGTTCAAATTCTTAATGGATGGTGTTCTTAGAGGGATGGAGAGAGGAAGGGAAAGGTGTTAGGTTGAGAAGTGAATAGGGTTAATGGGAGGCAAATGTCTTGTTTGCAGATGATGCGGTATTAGTTGCGGAATCTGGGGAGAAATTGAGAATATTGGTGAAAGAGTTTGTGAGGGAATGTGCATATATGGGATTGAGGGTAAATCCAACAAAGAGTAAAGTGATGAGGATTGAGGGTAGGAATGGAAGCAGTAAGAGGGGAATAATGTGTGGTGTCGAGGTAGGGGGAGAAAAATTTGAGGAGGTAGAATAGTTTAAATATTTGGGAATGTTGGTGAAGGGAAACGGGGATATGGAATGAGAAATAAAGAATAGAGTGATAGAGGGAATGAAAGTGATGGGGAGGTGGGATAAGGGAGGTATGGAAGAAGGAGAAATACTGAAGGAAATAAAGGTAAGAATGTTTGAGGGTATGTGTCTACCATCTGTAATGTATGGGTGTGAAATATGGATGATAAATGTTCAGATGAGGAAAAGATTAGAAGTTTTAAAGTTGAGAGGTTTGAGGGCTATATGTTTGCTAAGGAGAGTAGATAGAATCAGAAACGAAAGAATAAAGGAGATGTGTGGAAGGAGGAGGAGAATAGTGGGTAGAGCGGAAGAGGGTGTATTAAGATGGTTTGGACATATGTGTAGAATGGATGAGGATAGGACAGTGGGTAGAGTGATGAGATCCGAGGCAGAGGGAGAAAGGGGGAGGGTAGGCAGAGGTGGAGGAAGATGGGTGAGGTGAGAGAGATTTTGAGGGGGAGAGATCTGAATGTAGACGAGGGTAGGAGAGTGGCGGAGGACAGAGTGAGATGGAGGGAAGTGGTGATGAGAGGGAGGTGTATGTATGTATGAGCGAACTGTGACGGGCACCACCCCACGAGAGTAGGAAAGGTGAATGGTATATATATATATATATATATATATATATATATATATATATATATATATATATATATATATATATATATATATATATATATATATATATATATATATATATATATATATATATATATATATATATATATATATATATATATATATATATATATATATATATATATATATATATATATATATATATATATATATATATATATATATATATATATATATATATATATATATATATATATATATATATATATATATATATATATATATATATATATATATATATATATATATATATATATATATATATATATATATATATATATATATATATATATATATATATATATATATATATATATATATATATATATATATATATATATAATATAAAAAAAAAAAAAAATTGTTTATCAGTAATACAAGAATAAACATTTATTTTTATTTTATTTTATTTTTATATTTTAATCCCATATCAAATTTTTAAAATATTGTTCTCTACAGAATACTCCGTACTATGAAGCTTGAACCAAATCGTCGACAGGTAAAGTGACGAAACTGTTCCAAAACAATTCGTCAGCTAACATATTTTCCTACCTGTAACTTAATAGATTTTATTAATGATATTTTGAATACTCATCTAAAAGTTTAGTTTTCATTGCTATTTAGGACTATTGTTAGTAATACTATTATTATTATTATTATTATTATTATTATTATTATTATTATATATATATATATATATTATATATATATATATATATATATATATATATATATATATATATATATATATATATATATATATATATATATATATTATATATATATATATATATATATATCGATTCGTAGCTTAAATGTTGAAGGTCACTAGGCTGCTAAACAGTAAAGCAGTTTTAAAACACTTTTCGTAAAAATAGAAATGAGGTAATTTCTTCTGAAAGTGCTGCACATGATTATTAAAAATACCGTAGTCACAGCCTAGATTCTTAATTGGATGATATGTGCTAAAATAGCAGAAAAACTTCTTATTAACGAAATTACCATGAAAATTTAACAGAAAGACTCGCAGATTGTAAGAATCATTTTTTGAGTAAATAAATTATTCTGATTGAATACAAATATTGTAGATATTTAAATAGTCTCTTAAATTTTTAAAATTACTGCTTTGTCATTTCCTCTGAAGGAAATATTGGTACACTACTAAAATAATCTTACTTACCTAATACTTCGTTGTCCAGAAGTGGTTGGTCTTTAATAATGCTTTGTGAAGCAGAATATGCTGTAGATGCTCCTCTTTTAAGAGGAATAAGTTGATGAAATACATTGCCGGATGCTTCATTTTTATTTTCATACCCTGTTGTGATATAATGATGATTTACAGCATTCCCATTGTAGTCAAGACTTTTATACACTCTATTAATTTCATTGTTGAAATTAATATGCAACAGGGGCATTTACGACACCTTGAATGGTGTTTACCGGAGAAGGAAGTAAACCTTCTATTACAGCTGCATGATGCAATGGATGAACTACTTTAAATTTTTTAAATCTTTTAAGATCTGTTAAAACAGCTGGATGTACCGGTTGGTTCAATTTGACTGCTTTTAAATGCGCAAATTTAATATCGGTGTTCATATGGGGCTTATACAAATCTGACAATATCGGTGTAGCTGGGATTGGTATACCTGGGATAGAGTCAACAATTGGTAGTTCTGTTACTTTCTTCAATCTCAGTTTCCCTGGGATTGGAATTGCAGGCTTAAGATTTTTCAAATAAGGAGGCGTAAAATAATTTAGACCATTTTTAAAGTTTTCGGGCAAGAAATGAAAATTGTGTTTAGGAGGAACTGAAAATCTGTTAACATCGGTAAATGCAGGAGCATAAGAACCGAACGGGACTTGGAAATACTTTTTTAGAGTCACCTTTATTGAAGCCATATATAGTGGTTTGGACATCACCAGGGTATTTAGGTTGATTTATTTTAATAGATTTAATATGAGCTTTTCTAACGTCGGTTTTTAGAGGATCAAATGGAAAGACCATTTATTGTTGGTATTGGTCTTTCCACTCCGAAATACGGTGAAAATCTGTGGAAATATGGCCTATAAGGATCAAAAGGAGAAATAAAAGCACCATCAGTGTATTCAAATTTAGGGTAGGTTACTTTATCTTTCTGTCCAAATATAGAAATGTGGGGGGAAACTGGAAAACCTCCGTAAGGCATCATGCTATAAAAATCTTTTTGAATTCCTCTAAAATCATCAGTGAATTGAAACGCTGGATCGGAATACTTTACAAATGCAGTTTTAAGACCATAGTCCGTTTTGCCTCCAATGCCACGTTTCAGCTGCTTACTTTCAACAATGTCCGTAAAGTCAATATTGTTTAATACGTCTTCACCTTCATAAACTGGCGGTGAAATTTCAAATTCCATATTTGTATCTTCTCCTGTGAAGATAAAAATTTACTTTTACTTTTCTTAGTCGATATTATAAAAT
>SEYY01020606.1:27500-30000 GCA_009176605.1 Armadillidium nasatum | reverse complement strand
AATAAACCTGGAAACATTACACAACCTTGTCTCAATCCATTGTTCACCTCAAAAAACTTAATTTTTAATCTATTTATTCTCACATATGATCTATTATTCTTATAAAGTGATCTAATACCCTTAATTACTTTTTTTCTCAATTTCATACTTCCTCAAAACCTCCCACAGTTTACTCCTTATCCACCCTATCATCAGCTTTTTCAAAATCCATAAAGCATCTATACATCCTTCCTATTTTTTCTTTTTTTCTCCAATCATTCTTAAAGTAAATACCTGGTTCTTACACCCTCTTCCTTCCCTAAAATCTCCTTGTTCCTCACATATTCCATTAATCTCTATCTTATCATAATATTCTACCATACACTTTATCCACTATACTAAGAACACTTATACCCCAACAACTACCAAGCTCACATTTATAACCTTTTCCCTTAAATAAAGGAACCATACATGCATCTTGCCAATCTTGAGACACCTTTCCCATTACCCAACATAAATTACATAAACTTACTAACCAATGTACTACTTCACTTACCCACCTTTCCACTAAAATCTCTCCACTTTCTTATCCAAACCTGTCGATTCACCACTCTTCACTATCCTCAGAGCTTTACCTATCCCATCTTCTATCGAAGTCCCACCCTCAACCTCCTCTACCAATCTTCCCCTTTCTCTCTTCAACACCTCAACTTCCCTCCTTATCTCATTCACATTCAACAGCTTACTAAAGTACTCCACCCATCTAGCTCTAACCTTCACTTTCCATCTCTTATTTCTCCATCTAACCCTTTTACCCTATCTCTCAACACCTTCCTCTTATTCCTTACCTTATTCATCTCCTCCCAAAACATCTTACTCCTTTCTCTAAAATTCTCAACTATCTTATTACCCCATTTTTCATCTGCTCTTTCTTTTGCTTTCCTTACTTCCCCTTTGACTTTCCTCTTCTTTACCTTATATGATTCCCAATCTTCTAAACTTTTTGTGCTCAAATATTTTTCAAATGCCTCCTTTTTCTCACTTACAACTATATTCAACTCTTCACACTAACATTCACTTCCCTTTCTTTTACACTTTCCTCCTCCCCCTCTCACCCCACATACCATTCCTTGAACTTTTTACCATTGCCACCTTATACATCCACCACTCCTCCTCCAAACCCTAACTCTCTTCCTCTTACCTATTTCCATACTATATTTAGCTCGCTTTTAAAATGTTTTCCTACTTTCCTTTCCTCCAGTCTTTCCATTCTCACAATTTCTAGTCCCCTCCCAGCAAATGCAAACTTTCTCCATCCCCTTTCCACTCTAATTTTGGCTAGCACCCAATATATAATATATATATATATATATATATATATATATATATATATATATATATATATATATATATATATATATATATATATATATATATATATATATATATATATATATATATATATATCCTCTGGTGCTTCAAAGGCCAGAGACCTACTAAATTTGGCGAGAGTTGGGAATTATCTTTAAATATCATCGATTAATGGCGGGCATGTCCCAATACACTGAATTTTAAGGTATGCAAGTAATAAGAAATTGGGAAAATAAATAAAGGAAATGTACCCAGATTTTTACCAGTAGAATACATAAAAACTGTGCATAAAGGTTAAGTCTGGGGTCAAAGAGTTAAACAGAGAGAGGGTAAGACTGTGTAGAAATGAAAGCCCATCTCAATGGAGCAGGTATGCGAAGGGAGAGCTCAGGATAGCGGTTTCCGTTGTAATAGCGGTAGTATAAACGGGTAGAAAGAGACTGCTGAGAGAAATGAAAGTGAAAGATTTGATAAGACGAATAGTCCTAAACTCCACCTTTTCCAGGAGAGCTGTTTCAATGGAACCACCACAGATCAGGCGTACTCCCTACAGGGGGAAACAGCACCTTTATAAGAGAATACAACTGGTGTGGCCTTGAAGAAATTTTGAAGAAGCTTCAGAATACCCACTCTCTTAGAAGCTTGTTTAGAAAGAGAAGTAATGCGATCTTTGAAAGAAAGATAGCGAGAAAAAAATACGAGAATATTAAGAACAGGTGAAATTTGAGTTGGTGTTTTCGAAGAAGTTGTTAGTTGTATTCAAAGTTATATCGAGTAGAGAGATTGAAGAATTGAGTTTTTGAGACATCGGAAACGACCATATTTTATCTGCCCCAATTAACTGCTGTAGTTAAGTAATAAGAGTATCGAAGAGCAGAGTCATAGGCATGGAAGTGGATTGGTAGTGAGGAAGTAATTAGAATGTCATTAATAAAAAACAGAAAAAGAGTTTCGGTTAGGACAGTTTCTTAAGGAATATCACTATTAATATATTTAAAGAAAGAGAGGTGGCCTTTACTACCACTACTAGAACTATTATTATTACTACTAGAACTACCAGAAAGAGTAATTGGAGTATCAGAAGAGTGGAGTCATAGGCATGGAAGTGGATTGGTGGTGATGAAGTAATAGAAAGATCATTAAGTCCGAG
>SEYY01020606.1:17500-22500 GCA_009176605.1 Armadillidium nasatum | reverse complement strand
ATAATGATAACAATTATAACAATATAAATAATTATAAAGAAAACAATAATAATAATAATAGTAACACCAACCATAATAATAGTAATAATAATAACAATAATAACAATTATAATAATAATAATAAAAACAATAATAATAATAGTAATAATAATAACAATAATAACAATTATAATAATAATAATAGTAACAACAACCATAATAATAATAATAATAATAATAATAATAATAATAATAATAATAATAATAATAATAATAATAATAATAATAATAATAATAATAATAATAATAATAATAATAATAATAATAATAAATTACAGCAGTTTTGGCAAAGCTGGGAATAAGTGTGGTAAATTTGGCTAATGGTGGACCTTCTTTAGTATTTTGAAACGTGAGAAGTGTTGATGATTCTTGTATGTGTTTTGGAAGTTCATTCCATTTAATGCCTTTGCATTATATACCTCTACGAGGTTTGGCTTATGTGTAATTTGTTTTACCTAATGTACGTGAGTTTGTTCTGCGCAGATTTGGTCTTCTTACATTTTGGTTATTTCATTATTAAATTTGTTAAGGGTTCATTTAGCATTCAATTTAATGACTGAAAATGTGAGTAATCATTGTGAGAGCAAATATATCTGGTAGTTTGAGTATGGATGATTTTTTGAAGAGTGGTTTGTATGCTCATGGTAATTGTGAGATTCATATAATATACGAGTGATTTTTTAAGCAGTGTTGTTAAATGTTGTAGCAGGTATACACTTGCGTATCCCCATACCGGTAAATTATAGAGTAGGTATAGGTTATATTGATGTTTTAGTATATATTTTTGAATAAAGTTTTTTTTTTATCTTTAGGAATACATAAGTATCATATGGAAGTTTCCTAATAAGACTATTGACATATTTTTGAAGGAAAGCTTCTCATCGAAAATAACTCCTAATAGTTTTGCAGATGTGGCTCAATTTATGATTCTGTCTCCTGCCATAACATTTAGCTTGATAGGTTTTTTAACGTTCGTCTCCTTCTCCTATCACTTTTTAATTTTCATTCAGCTCGGAATCGTTGCTGGGATACTTTTCGATGGACTAAGCATAATTTAAAAAAAGGAAGGGCGCTGAACTCCAAGACTCTCCTACTGAAAATAATTTGTTAAGGGTTAATTAAATATCTCTAATAACTTCTGTAAATCTGCCTTTCCTCCTCTTATTCGCTCTGATGGTTCTGTAGCTAATACTCCATCTGAAAAGGCTAATCTCTTCGGCCTCCTTTTTTCATCTAATTCCAACCTGCTAGATTCTGTCATCCCTCCACCTACTTCTTCTCCCCTCAGGTATTCCATGTCTGTACCTGCAATTACTCACTATCGGGTGCATGGGATCCTGAAATCTATGAACGTCAAGAAGGCCAGTGGTCTGGATGGCATTCCCCTCGGGAGTGTACTTCCGAGTTAGAGCCTGTCCTTGTTCAGCTCTACTCTTTATGCCTTAATACTAATACTTTTCCTCAATGCCGGAAGAGCGCATTTGTTCAGCCGATCTTAGAAAAAGGTAGCCGCTCTGACCCTTCTAGTTATCGACCTATAGCTCACATGTGTTCTCTCTAAAATATTTGGAACTCTCCTCAATTCTCATTTCATGGATCATTTGGAGTCTTATTCTCTTTCGACTCTCGAGGTCAACTGGTGACATATTTTCCTATCTTACCGATCTATGGTCTTCTTCCCTCAGGGAATTCGGGGAGTCCTGTGTGGTGGTGCTTGACATATCTAAGTCTTTTGACCGGGAATGGCATGTGTCACTGCTCTCCAAGCTCCCTTCCTTTGAATTTCCTCCTTCCTTTTGCTTACTCTTATCTGGTTTTGTCTCAGATCGTTCCATTTCGGCACTTGTAGAGGAGTGACCTCTTCCTCTTTTTCTGTCAACTATTGCGCTCCTCAGGGTTCTGTTTCATCTCCAACTTTATTCTTACTTTTCATTAACGATCTTCTCAGCTGCACTTCAAACTCTGTTCACTCTTATGCTGATGACTCAACTCTACATTCTTCTACTCATTTCAGATCTGCTACCTCTTCAGCTGCTTTTTCTCCACCAGCTCCTCAATCGGTTCCTCCGATAGTCCCATCTCGTGACCACCATGATGAGTCTCAGCCCCTTTGTCTCAGTCGCCACCACTTTGCTTCTCGTCCTCGTTGTGAGATTCCGCGCCTCAGCACCGTGTATCAGATTTCAAAAACCACCTCAGCCAGAACAACCAAACTATATCCTCTATCCATCCCTCAAACTTCCAACTGTTCCAGAACCTACCTGTACTAATCCAAATATCTAACAGTCAGTTCTCTCACACACCCTGGGTTTTCTATTAAATTCACATATAATAAAATACACTTAAAATATGTTTTATTTTAAATTAATAATATTAATAATAAAAAAATAAAAAAAAAAAAAAAAACATTTCTTTACAAAAGTTTTTTTTTTTCCTCAAATATTCGAGAACCTTCTAGATACCATAAAACTCCTTCGTCATCATCACACCATCACACTCTACCTTATGATTGGTCAAACACATTCCTTATCTGACTCTTACACAACCAACTTTATAATATTTCAAAGAGAGATCCACCTCAGACTCTTAGAATTCAGGCTGGTAAAAGGTTCGTTTATTTTTAGGTTCCTATTTTTGTTTTCCTCAAGAAGCATAGCATGCTTTTATATACCTTAGGAACGTAGTTTTAAGGTTAAGATTTTTTTCCTTTTTAATTTCTTTTAACAATTTATTTCATTAATTTTATTAATTTAATTTTTTTCATATGGTAATTATTATGCATTTACTATAGAGTAAGAATATAAATGTATTTTATGTCCTAGCATCAAAATTTCTAAATAGTTATTTAGTTATTATTATTATTATTATTATTATTATTATTATTATTATTATTATTATTATTATTATTATTATTATTATTATTATTATTATTATTATTATTATTATTATTATTATTATTTATTATATTTATTATTATTATTATTATTATTATTATTATTTATTATTATTATTATTATATTTATTATTATATTATTATTTTATTATTTTATTATATTATTTTTATTATTATTATTATTATTATTTATTTATTATTATTAAATAATTAAAAACGCCATTTACTTTATTAATTATTGAATAAATTTCAAAAAAAAGACTTTAGGTTTTTTTCCTAAGTTTTTCCCATTTATATATTTATTCATTTTGAATTTCATTATGGTTTCATTTTATATTTTTTTATTAGGGGAATTTTTTCATTACTTATTATTAAGTTAAATAATTCAATTTTAAACTGAAAATTTTTAGAAATTGAAGCAATACGAATCTCTCTCTCTCTCTCTCCATAATCTCTTCATCGTGAAGGCTTAGCAATATTATAATTATCATATATCAGTATTATCATTATTTTAGAAACAATTTTTATTACTTATCATATTATATAATGAATTTTTTTTGTTAGTGAAGACATACTTTTAATTTTGGGTAAGAAATTATTATAATTTAATTTCTTTATTTCCTTTAATATTGGGATTTTTATTATTGTTTTTATTATTATTATTATCCTGGTACGTACAATATCCAACTATAAATTTACGAAGTAACGAAGGCGTAGTTTAATTTGCTTCCTCCTCCTTCTCCTACAAAGCTGTAGGTGATTTCCAATTCCCGAATCGACCAATTTCCACGCAGACGTAGATGTTTTGATAATAGCAAGACCAGGTCGGTTTTTCTTGCAAATACCCATTGTGAAAGTTTAGAGCGATAAATAAGAATGTAATGAATGACTACTTAGAAACAGACCGTTACTTAGGTAAAGTAATCGACGTCACTTTATTTTCAAGAAATTTTCACTATAAAAGGAAACATTCCTTGCACTTCTCGTTTAGATTTCCAAAGGATCGAAGTCGTTTGTTGTTACAACTTCATTTAACATGTGCATTTGAATTTAAGGCTTCTCATATCTTCTAACTTTAACTCTTTGAGATGATAAAAAGTCCCGTCTTAATCACTCTAGTATATAACTTCATAACTTTGTATATATTTATATCCTATGAGATTCAACATATACCTTAATACATAATACATCGTCTTACTTTAACGTATAACAAACTCAAAACGTAATATCTCTAGGAGATTTTTTAAGGAACTAACTGCTTGTATACAACTAATCATTAACACTGAACATTGATGTGATCATCACGGTCTATATTTCTTATTTTTTCTTCATCATTCATAACTTTAACGTGAATTATAAATTAATATTTTATATCTGTAGTCTAATTTGCACCTACTTATTTTTTATTTATGTATATTCTAACTATTTTCTAAAATTCATACATGATACTCTGAATGTTTTAATTGGTTTTTCATAGAGACTATTGTTACTTAGTTATACGTTGAGTTAAAGGAAGTGTAATAAGATTATATACTTAAGATAAATTATCATAATTCCATAACTTCCTACATTACTTTCAATAATATGTTAAATATATTTATTCATATACGTATTCTTACGCAGTATCGTATGCAAAGAAAACGTATTTAGATATATAAATATATAAGTATGAAATAACATTTTCCTATTCTAAGACATAAAACAAGAATTAGTTTATTATCTCAATATGATTTATCCTTAACCATTACATAAATTTATACAATCACATAGATAGTTATTTACATTTGTGCGTCTTCTGACTGGTTGAGAAGATGATGGTTTATGTGTTTGGTCGAGAAGGTGATGAAGTCGCAATAATTTATGAAGGTAGAACTTACCATGAAACTATAAATACGTACATGACCACAGAAAAGCATGTAAATAAGAAAAACTTTACGAAACGTATGAGTATATTTATGCATAACATAAGACTGAACAATAATCAATAGAGTCGTTAAACATGTTATTTCATTCAATATAATAATTTCATATTATTAAACACAAAATCTAGATTAAATAATGTCTTTCA
>SEYY01020606.1:7500-10000 GCA_009176605.1 Armadillidium nasatum | reverse complement strand
TTATACGTTTGGACAAAACATCCAAGCAAAGCTCTTCAAAATCTAGTAAATATAGTAAAGAAAGTTTACTTACCAGGGTGGTTTTGGTAAAGTCACATCCAAAGGCAACTGATGGTATACGCAATTTTTGGTACTTGATATGCCTACTTAAGGACGTGGACAATAAATATGAAATGCTTGTGGAGCGTGTATTAAGAAGCAACTCGTACTTTGCTCATCCTGAGAATGTATTACTTACAATGTTAGCTAACACAAAAATAAGAGATAAAAGATTTAGATGTTCAACGAATTATTCAAGCAAGAGCAAGGAAATCCAATGCAAGAGTTTTTGAACTGTATACAACTCTAAACTTTAATGCAGATGATTATTCAAAAATGATTGATTTGCAAAAGGAAATAGTCACCCAGCCACCTGTTTTAAAGGTTTATCATTTGACGAAATAAAACAATTTGTAAATGAACCATTAACACTGTTTTGTTTAAATGCCCCAGCCAGGGTGTAGAGCATGCGGTAAATTTAGTTACATAAGCATCACAAGTAATAATTGGATATGAAAACAGACATGAGTATGTCTCGAATGTGATACAGTCCAGAAAAGAACTTAAGAAATTCGACAGCAAAAAACACTGTTCCTAATAACTATTTAGATTTATAAGAAGGTACAGTCGTGAACAGAAGTTCGTTCCTATGCTATCATCATAAAATATTTTGAATATATTGATATTGAACTGTGATTATATAATTTTATATAAATATCCAGCTTAATAGGAACGAATTCTGTTCACGACTGTACATGTTAGGAAGTTAGTTCGTTTTTTTGCTTTATTTTTTGAAATTTGGTTGTTAATAACTTTCTTTTATATTTAATTTATAATCATACCTAACACACACACACACACCACACACACACACCCATATATATATATATATATATATATTATATATATATATATATATATGGGGTTCAAAAGTAAAAATAAAGTGATAAATTTTAAGTATTGTTGATTTCTTTTTCAATTTCCTTAAAGTTAAGTGTAATAGGGTTGTGAAGGTATTTGTGCGTATGTTTTGATGTGTCGTATGTAAGAATATGTCTTATACCTATTATCAGCCTCTGAGATAATGTTAAAACAAAGAAGACGTATTTTTATTTACTTTCCTAATTTTTCAAGGTGGTGGATGTTGTGCGAGGGTAAGGGTCGCATAACCATATAATTTGACAAATAAAGTTGCAACATCTTTCTGACTCCTGCACACGTAGTTGTAAAAAAATTTTGCCTACCCTTAATATATAATATATATAATATAATATAAATAATATATATATAATATATAATATATATATAAGTATATATATATATATTATATATATATAATTAATATAATATAATATTATATATAAATATATTATTTATTATATATATATATATATATTATTATATATATATATATATATATATATATATATATATATATATATATATAATATATATATATATATTGTGTTGGGGCATAGGTTGTTGAAATAAGTGGATCATTTTCAATATCTCGGAGTATGCTTCAGAACAGGGAATGAATGATATGATCCTAAAGTTAAATCATAGAATTGGTAAGGCAGCTGAGCTCTGTCCTCGTTGTTTCCGCTGCTTAGGGACCGGCACATTACGCTGAAGGTAAATATAATAATAATATATACAAGTATTCTAAGACCTAAGCAAACTTATGGACATGAAACTTAAGTTCTTAACGCCAAATAATGAAGTAACATACAGGCGAGTGAGATGAAGATATAAGGAAGATTGTGTGACGAGCCAGAATAGAGTATAGACAATGATATAAAATTGATGTTGAGAATGTAGAACATACTAATGCTCATAGAGAGGAGACAACTACGATAATTTGGGCATATGAAAAAAATGAATAACTGAAGGTATGAGAAGATATATTATGAGTAGACACCGATCGGAGGAAGAGGAGAGGGTAGTGCGAGAATCAGGTGGAGATCTAATAAATGGATGGCGATTGAGGATTTGGATGAAGAGAATGAGAATAGGACGTATGAAAATCAACGGAGGAAGAGGAGTTTCGTTCGGGACATTTGGTATGCACTGGCAGGAGATTGGTGAGAAAACAAATAGTGGAAAATCAAGGAAAGATATTTTGAACCTGAGCATAATAGACATAAATATTTGGCTATATCACCATCTTTTGTGCCTGTGGAAACAAATGTAAGGTTCACTGGAAAATTCGTTTATCCTGACAAATATTGATTGATTGACAAGAATATTGAAAATCTAATGTTTGGGAAGTGCAATAATAAACAGAATTATGCTTTTAAATTTTACACTTTAAGAAAAAGATAATTAAAAATGGCTTGCACAATTAATAAAAGCTTATTATCTTCAAATATTTTATTCATTATTTATTTATTTATTTTTTTATTTCACCTCTGGTGGGCAAAGGCCAGAGGCCTACTAAAATTCAACCAGAGTTAGGAGA
>SEYY01020606.1:0-2500 GCA_009176605.1 Armadillidium nasatum | reverse complement strand
ATATTATTATTATTTTCTTATAAGTATTGTATCATTAATGCTGTCCCTTCTTTTATTATTATTATTATTATTATTATTATTATTATTATTATTATTATTATTATTATTATTATTATTATTATTATTATTATTATTAACATTATTACTATTATTATTAGTATTACTATTACTTTTTTACTACATATGCGGAAGATATTCCTATAATTCTAGCGACGTCACACATTAACAATAACGCTGTACTATTTTCTAGTATTACTACTGGAGATGGTATTTATTATAATTATAATTACAATTATTATGATCATTACTATTATTATTATTATTATTATTACTATTGTTATTGTTCTTGTTGTCGTTAACTCATTATTATTACCATTACTAGCTACTATTATAAGTACAATTGTCATTAATTTATATTATTATGGGTACAATTGTATTTAACTTTTATTATTACTATTATTATTATTGCTATTGCTATATTTATTATTGCTCATTATATTTATTCATCATATTTGTATAATAATGGATATCAAATTATATTGATGTAATATTTATCAACTAAACTTTGGGGTTCAAAGGAAACCAATGTGCTTCCCCTTAGAAGCCCCTTTTCAGAGTAATGTACAGCTAATTATAAATATTGTATCTAGTAGAGTAGGACCTATACTGAAACAATGTATAACCTGTAATTATACCTCTGAATAAAATTTTTTGAATTGAATTATTATTATTATTATTATTATTATTATTATTATTATTATTATTATTATTATTATTATTATTATTATTATTATTATTGTTATTATTGTTAATACCATTATTATAATTGTTAATACTATTATTATTCTTCTTCTTTCATTATTATTATTATTATTATTATTATTATTATTATTATTATTATTATTATTATTATTATTATTATTATTATTACTATTATTATTATTATTATTATTATTATTATTATTATTATTATTATTATTATTATTATTATTATCATTATTATTATTACTATTATTATTGTTATTATTATTATTTTCTTATTATCATTGATATTATTATTATTATTATTATTATTACTATTTTCATTATTATTGTTATTATTATTATTATTATTATTATTATTATTATTATTATTATTATTATTATTATTATTATTATTTATTATTATTATTATTTTTATTATTATTTTCTCCTCTAGTGGGCAAAGGCCAGAGGCCTACTAATTTTCAATAGAACTGTGAAAAGCTGGAATCATGGTCATATTTAATGAAGGCTGAAATTTCCCGATACATGATTGAAGGTGTACAAATCAAAGGAAGTTGAGAAAATAGAAAAAGGAAGTGTGTTCCAGATTTTACCAGAGAGTACGTGTAAGAATGAGCATAGCAGTTAAGTCGGAGTTAGACAGAGAGTTACTTACAATTAACCACTAAATTTTCGCTTTTTTTTTTTTTTTTTTTTTTTTTTGGTGGGGGAGGGTTTTAGATTTTGAAATATTAGTTTTATCTATATTATTCGGATTAGATTTATTAATAACAATATCATCTTTCAGATTACAAGTGTAGTATCTACCTCCTTATCCCACTACCTTTACTTGGACGAATGTCTGATTTTCTTACACAGAATAGTTAAGTTATTGGATGAGAGTTCAAAGGATTACTAAATCTTCAATTACTTGCTCTTTATTAGTAGATACAGATTTGTCTCACACATTAGTATACATTTTATATAAATTTTCATCACCGTTGTTTCATTAAAGAAAAAAAAAAAAGAGTAAAAATTAATAATAAGTGAAATGAGCATGAAGTACATTTAGCTTTATAAGGGTATAAAGCGACAAAGAGTGGAGGCTGTACCTTTACATTTTGGCAGTTCAAAGAAAATATTCACTTCCTTTGTCAATTCCAGAGTTCCTCTCATATAAAATCAAGGAAGCTTTGAAATAAAGTTGGCTAATGCAAAAGTGCGGTAATGTAAGGTGAAGTTCCATGCATTGCAAAGTGAACTCATTTTGATGCAAAGTCGTGCAGTACATAAAACGTGATCGCTCTCCCAACCATACTTGTAACCAAGATTAATAATTAGTTCATTTTCATCAAGGTAATATTTTTCAAGTTATATTTAAGAAAATAAAAATGATGCATTTTTTTAACATTTTTGTTGTGCAAAGAATTTAATAATGGTAAAAAAAACTTTTTTTGTTTATTTTTAATTAAATTTCTAAAAGGAAATAAAAGAACTTATAATATTTAAATATTAATAATTAATATTAATTACTATTAATTATTAATTAAAAATGAATTAAATGAGATGAACATAGACATCAAAGGAAAATTCATGATGCTATTAATGATTGATGCTTTGAAGGATAAAATAATTTTAAAGAGAATTATTTGATCCGAAAATCATAGTTCTGTTTCTATAAATTAAAAATATCACCAATGTCCATTATTATTATTATTATTATTATTATTATTATTATTATTTATTATTATTATTA
>SEYY01020605.1:0-16055 GCA_009176605.1 Armadillidium nasatum | reverse complement strand
ATATATATATATTTTTATTTTTTTTTCTTTGGCAAAGGCCAGGGGCTAAAAATTCCACCAGAGTTGGGGGAAAAGACGGAAGCCTGTTCAAATTAAAGGCCGACATGTCCCGTACGCGGCGTTTGAAGGTGTGTTAGTCAAGGAAGTTGGAAACAATAGAAGGGGAGTGTGTTCCAGATTTACCAGTAGAGTACATGTATACAGAGTATAGCGGTTAAGCCTGGGTCAGAGAGTTGGACAGAGAAAGGATGAGACTGTGTGGAAAGTCGAGTCGCACGAGCCCTTCTCAGAAAGGAGGTATGCGGACAGAGAGTTCAGAAGAGCAGTGTCCATTGTAATAGCGATAGTATAGAGAGAGTGACAATTCGACGGCAGAAAGAGATTGAAGAGAGTTAGTAAGAGCAGGAGAGTTGATGAGACGAAAGCCCTAGACTCCACCTTTCTTGAAGAGCTGTATGTGTGGAACCACCCCAGATATGTGAAAGCATCCATACAGGGGCGAACAACACCCCTATACAGAGCAAGCAACTGGGGTGGAGTGAAGAAATACTGAAGGCGCCTCAGAACACCCAACCTCTTAGAAGCTTGTTTAGAAAGAGAGGTAATGTGATCTTTCCAAGAAAGATCACGAGAAAAGGAAACACCAAAATATTAAGAACAGATGAAGTTGAGTGAGTGTTTTCGAAGAAGATATCATAGTTGTGTGGAAGATTGTGTCGAGTGGAGAGAGAGAATTGAGTTTTTGGCATTGAAAACAAACCATGTTTCTCTGCCCCAATTTGAAATACGAGATAGATCAGAGGTCAGCTGCTCCAAGGCAACCATCCTTGCGTCTATTAAGTTGTTGGAGGGGCGCCTTTCAAAATTGAAAAGAGTAATGAAGGGTGGAGTCATCAGCATAGGAGGTGGATAGGAGATGAAGTAACAGAGAGAAGGTCTAATGAAATAGAAAAAAGTTTGGGAATAGGACAGATCCTTGAGAACACCATATTAATAGATTTAAAAAAGAATGGCCGTCTAAAAGCTGCTATAGAACCGGAAAAGAAATCAGAGAGAAGGTCAGAGAGAAAGGATAGATTCCGAAAGAGGAAAGTTTGGAAATCAAAGCTTTGTGCCAGACTCTATCGAAAGCTTTCGATATGTCTAGCGCAACAGCAAAAGATTCACCGAAATCCGAAGAGAGAGAGTCAAGAGATCACCAGTAGAGCGTTTCTTACGAAAGCCATACTGGCGATCAGAGATAAGATTGAAGAATTGAGATGTTTCCAAATCTTCCTGTTAAGGATAGATTCGAAAACTTTAGAAAGAACGGAGGTTAAAGAAATAGGACGATAGTTAGAGGGTTGAGAGGGGTCCCCCTTCTTCGGCACAGGCTGAATGAGCGCACGTTTCCAGCAAGAAGGGAAGTTGAAGAAGAAAGGCATAGACGAAAAAGTTTACCAAGGCAGGGTGCAATCTTGGAAGCACAAGTTTTGAGAACCACAGGAGAGATACCGTCAGGACCGTACGCCTTCTTAGTGTTAAGCTCAGAGAGAGCAGAAGTGACATCTTTAGAAGAAATTCTAATTTTAGGCATAAATGAGTTTGGGGGGGTTGAAGGAGAAGGAACAGCTCCGTAATTATCTAAGGTTGAATTAGAAGCAAAGGTTTGAGCGAAGAGTTCAGCTTTAGAGGAAGGCAAAACGGCAGTTGAACCATCAGAAGATACTAGAGGAGGGAAAGAGGAAGAAGCAAAGTTAGAGTTGACATTTTTTGCAAAATGCCTGAATGAGCGCGAGGAAGTAGAACCAGAAAGATTGTTGCATTTTGTAGCGGAGAAAGGAGTTTTTAGTGTTACGGAGAATAGATTTTGCACGATTCCGGGATGAGATATAAGTTGCATGAGTTACTGGAGTTTGAAGAAGACGGTAATATTAACAGCAGTAAATAGCCGCAAGGTGGATAGCCTTGGAGCAACTGACCTATGAACTATCTCACATTTTAAATTTGCATTGCCTCAAAGACTCAATCCCTCCATCTCTCTACTCGACGCAATATTCCACACAACTCAAACCTTCAACTCAATCCTTCAACCATATTCTCGGTGTTTGTTTTTCTCGTGATCTTTCTTAGAAAGATCACATTCTTCTCTTTCTAAACAAGCTTCAAAGAGGTTAGGTGTTCTGAGGAGCCTTCAGAATTTCTTCACTCCATGACAGTTGCTTGCTCTTTATATGGGTGTGTTTGTCCCTATGTAGAGTATGAATCCCACATCTGGGGTGGTTCTACTCATACAGCTCTCCTTCAAAATTTGGAGTCTACGGTTTATCGTCTTTCTGTCAGTCGAACTGTTACGTCACTCTTTTTATGCTATCGCTATTGCAATGGACACTGCTCTTCTGAACTCTCCCGTTACATCCCTCGTGCATTGAGAAGGGTTTGTGCGATAATCTCATCCTTTCTCTGTTTAACTCTCTGACCTTATACTTAAACGCTATGCTCAATTTTACATGCCCTCTACTGGTAAAGTTTGGAACATACACCATTCATCTGTTTTTCCATCTTCCTATGACTTGCACACTTTAAACGCAGTGTATTGGCACATGTCGACCTTTAATTTAACCACATTTCTGATTTGTTCACTAACTCTGGTGAAAATTTTAGAAGGCCTCTGGCCTTTGCACACCAGAGATATAATATATATATATATATATATATATATATATATATATATATATATATATATATATATATATATATATATATATATATATATATATATATATATATATATATATATATATATATATATATATATATATATATATATATATATATATATATATATATATATATATATATATATATATATATATATATATATATATATATATATATATATATATATATATATATATATATTTATTTTTTTGTATGCGATACCTAGTCAAATTATTATTTTTTGTACGTTCATTTTTAAATGTCAAAATATATTTATATTTTTTAATTTTATGTGCTATACTGTTTTGAAATAAGTTGCTGTATGTAAATGTCATTTAAATTTTAGGTGGCAATATTGCCAATACATATTCTTTCGTACGTGACTTTCCCATTTCTTGTAATGCCTAATAACATACATGTAAGTGTATATGTTGCATGTTTGATTCAGATGCGAGTACGTGAGTTTCGTGTTTAATGGAAAAAGATTTAGTTTTATTTATTTTATTTTCACAAAAAAAAAAATTAATAAATAAAATAAAAAATTTAGAGTATCACAGCTTTTTTTCAAGTCTTTTCCTTTTGTTGATTTAATTTGTTTCCTTTTTATTTTTATTTTTTTATTTTATTTTATTTTAAATATTAATATTTTGTAAAAGGAATAATGGTAAAAACGCTGTAAAGATTTGACCCCTGGATAGAGTTAACAGATTTACAGATGAAGTTTATAATTAGCACATAAATATATAAGAATCGATAAATTTTCTGTAAACCTTATCAAAATGAAAATTTTCTAAGTCATATACAGTATTAACACATCAGAGAAAGGTGGATAGCCTTGGAGCAACTGACCAATGATCTATCTCGCATTTTAAATTTTCATTGCCTCAAAAACTCAATCCCTCCATCTCTCTACTCCACCCAACTTTCCACACAACTATGATATCTTCTTCGAAAACATTCAAGACATTCTCCGAGATAAGAACGTTGTTTGAAGAAGATTTATTGTTCAGAACCAGATTTGCTACCCTAATGAAATGTTGTATAATCCTGAAATTGAAAGCGTTCATGAGTGAGATAGCTGTAAGAAGCGAAGTTTCTGAAATTAATTTAAAGACCCATTTACCCTTTCGAAGTCAAATTTTACCACTCATATTTGGACAAAATGTATCAAATGAGCTGAAAAGCAAGATAACCCGTACTTTGAACCTCAGAAAAAGATAGGCTGATATGTTCCTCAAAATAACTCCCACTTTTAAATTCAAATTAAACTTTATTCACCATCACTCATGAACATAGTTTCAGGCATGTTTAACCAACAATAGTAAATGTGGAAATCAGAGGTAGGCATTCCGGAATTTAAGCCGCAATTCCGCAATTCCGCAATTCCACAATTCCGCAATAGCGGACTAACAAAAAAAAATTGTCGAATTGCGATAACGAAAATTAGAAAAAGTTGCAGAATTCCAAAAGTTCATAGTCCGCTTTCGCAATTTTCCAAAGACCAATGAAATTTCCGGAAAATTTAAGAATATCCTTGAAGTGTGGAGAAACTTCTAGATTTTTGAGTTACCTAGAAGCTATAAGTGTAACTAGAGAGGTGTCCTGCCAACTCCCAGAAAACTGACTGCCCCCCCCCCCAAGAAATTTAAGTCTGTTACTGAAATTGTTCAAAAATTCAAGTGATATTGGGAATATATCGTCGCAAATTTTCCATGAAAATTTAGACCATCCATTGGTTTCCAACTAAAAAATATAAATAAATGACCTTTCTGCTCATCTTTGTGGCCGTTAATACCTTTCACTTTCAATTTTATATAATATTATTCATAATTATTTCAAATTTAATAGAAATTTCTTCTTTGAATTCATATTTCCTTAATCCTTTAGCTGCCGCACTTTCTTACAGAGTTGGAAGAGAAACTCAGTAAATTTTTAAATATTAAATAGATTTATTTATATATTTTTAAGTTTTTATTAGTTATCCAATATAATTTATTTTCTTATTATTAAATTATTTTATTTTTAATAATTTTCTTATTTTTTCTATATTTCAGAAAATAGAATTGGAAAGGTGGTGTCAGTACACATTTAGATGCTTACTTAATATTTATATGTATATTACACACACACACACACACAAACACACACACACACACACACACACATACAATATATATATATATGTAGAGAGAAAGAGAGAGTGGGCAATTATTGAATACGAGGGAGTTACTTTTGATATTTGGGCTAACTTTCTTAATATTCATCCGATTTTTACCAAACGAATTGCAAAATAAAGACCTTAGAAATATCTAAAAGAGATAAATGACAAGTTTTTCCCCATCTCTTTTCTTTTCAAGGCTATAAGCATTTCACAATTTAGCATTATTTTTAAAAATATATTACTTTGAAATTAAAATGAGTGTGAAAGCTAAAAGATGAGGCGTGCATTAATGTGCTTATAAAATTTGGAATTTTTATGATAATGTAAATGAGTTTATGGTTTCACATTTTCTGAGTCGTTCCTATATTTTGAATAAATAAACTTTGAATATTTGAAATTGTTTAAAATGTTGGACAATATTTTAAAATTTTTTGTAAAAAAACTGGACAATACAATTTTCTTAATATAAGTACAAATTTTCGAATCAAAAGGGAAATGTCTCGGAATTTTCATAAAATCATGTCTATAAAACTGTAAAAGAACAATCTAATGGTTAAAAAAATAAAGCTTTAAACCCAGTAGTTACCTATTTATTACAGTTGCAAATTAATGGAATTTTTATACATTATTTTATTTTTATTTAAGTTCAAATTTTCAAACTCTAAGGAAAATTTCTCGGGATATTCATGAAATCATCTCCATAGAACTATAAAAGACCAATTTAAGTGCGAAAAGAGTAAAGCTCCGAAATCAGAAATTTATTGCAGTTGCAATAAAGTAAAATAAAAGATTTTCCAAATTGGACAATACTTTCTCTTTTAAATAAAGGACAAATTTTCGATCACAAAATTTCATGAAATCATTTCAATAGAATTATAAAAGGCCATTCAAATGGTGAAAAGAACAGTGCTCCAATGAATGTGTTTTACCAAATTTTAGATTACATTTTTTTAATTTTAAGGACAAATTTTCAAACCCATAAGGAAATTTATCGGAATTTTAATTACATCACCTCTATAGAAGCATAACAGACAAATATAATGGTGAAAAGATCAGGGCTCCGAACCCTGTCGGTGAAATTTTAGTTTTTAAAGAAAATGTTTATTTCTTTTAACTCACTTTACTATGTATCTACGGATGTCTTCGTTTTTAATTAAACCAGAATGCACATGTTTTAATATTTTACGAAGTAGCTATAAAAGACACTTGCATAAATTAACGTAGCAGTTGTGATTTTGACATGGAAATTTCAATGATGAAATTTTAGTTTTTAATGAATGTTTATTTCTTTTAACTCATTTTTCACGAAAAATCATACTATCTTCAGTGTTAACTACCGTTTAGAAAAAGTAAAACAGAACAAATTGGTCAAATGTTCAAATATCTATTCGACGGAGGTTCCTATTAACAGCAGTTTCAATGTTATGCATACTTAAAGAGATTTCAAAATTTGATTTCCTTTTTTTCCATACTTCATGACCTATTTTTTGACCTTCAAAGAAAATCGTACCAATTTTGGAGTTAATCATCGCTTAGAGCTGGAATAATAGAACAAACTCATTGCATAGTGAAAGCCTTCTACAACGGAATGTTCCAGGGTTTATCGGAGGCATCATGAGCGCTTTGAGGCATGCACAATGCAAGAGATACTCCCCCTCAATGGTGGGTCCGTTATGATTTGGGGTGTATATCTTTTCAGTTCCACATGGAGTTAAACGTTTTCGATGCAGGACACCTAACCAGGCAATGATACATCACGGACATACCAGATGCGTTGGTGATTAATTCAACACAGGAGAGATTCAAACATTGGACTCACCAACGTAGAGTTCCGACCTAAACTCCACTGAGCATCTGTGGGACACACTGAAAAGGTAACTGCGACGGCTATCACACCAGCCACACAGCCTTAACGGCCTGCGACAAATGGCTGTACGCTTATGATAGAAACTGCCACAGGAAATCATCCAGGACCTCATCACAAGCATTCACCAACGGTGTTTAACTGTCATATGCCCAAGGGGAGGCCACACAAGGTACTGACAGTCAGGGACAGGTGGCATGCTCGTACACCCTGCAAGATTGCACCTCACCCTACTTATATGCCACGGTGTCTCAGGGTTTTGGGGATTCCCAAGGTGGGTCACCACATAATCCCAATAATGTATAACCATGTGACGTATATTAACAACTACCCTTTTTGTATGTTTCAGTATACTCCTATTGATGTTTGTTCCAGTGGTGCGTTAACTTCGCTCTTCAGTATATATATATATATATATATATATATATATATATATATATATATATATATATATATATATATATATATATATATATATATATATATATATATATATATATATATATATATATATATATATATTATATATATATTATTATATATATATATATATATATATATTATATATATATATATATATATATATATATATATATATATATATATATATATATATATATATATATATATATATATATATATATATATATATATATATATATATATATATATATATATATATATATATATATATATATATATATATATATATATATATATATATATATATATATATATATATATATATATATATATATATATATATATATATATATATATATATATATATATATATATATATATATATATATATATATATATATATATATATATATATATATATATATATATATATATATATATATATTTTACTGAAAGCAAATATTTTACTACTATAATTATACCGTTTTCTTCTATGATTAAATAATTTGCCTGTAAAAGAAATAATTCATACTTCTCTTACGGTTTCTACAGTTTTAGGGTCAGCCATAAAAGGCCCTCATGACTTAATAAGTGTAGAGAATATATGCAAGCAAGCTACAAAGCAGTCTAAATTTCATGTGATGGCGCATATTAACGTGTAACCTGTCCTAAAGGCAATAATTTTATGATTTCGTGCATGATCATTTTTCGGGGAAATATTTACTTGGCAATTTGCCATAACATTTTTTAATGTAACCTTACTTTCAATTCTAACATAACTTTTGCTTAGTTTTATATATTAAATATAATTTTCAAAATATAAATGATTAGTAGCTAGATCTGATTGACGAAAGACGTTATTGTCGGTTTAAAAATTATGAAACTTATTGTAATATTACAGAAAAGCAAGTTAAATTGTTATAGTTAATAATGTTTTGAATTAGCATATATATAATCATGGTTGAATATATATATATATATATATATATATATATATATATATATATATATATATATATATATATATATATAATATATATATATATATATATATATATATATATATATATATATATATATATATATATATAATATATATATATATATATATATATATATATATATATATATATATATATATATATATATATATATATATATATTAATATATATATATATATATTATATATATATATGGAATGAATAGAAGTCCTTACATTTTTATAGGAATGAATAAATTAGTCCTCTATAGTTTTCAAAGGAATCTTGTACTATTCTTCCTGCAAAAGAGTGGCAAGTTCCCTTAATGATAACGGAGATGGATAGTGCGCTCTAATATTTGTCTCTAGTGCTGCTCACAAGGGATCAATTATATTGAGATCGGGCGATTGTGAAAGCCATGGAAGATGTAAATGAACAAGAAAATTGTCATCCTAATAAAAAAAACAGCATCACCATCAGGGAACAAGCATTACACCATAGAATGCACATGGTCACCCAAAATGATCACAAAGTCGTTGGCAGTGACACTATCTTGCAGTGCAATGATAGGTCAGCCAGAAAACGATAATATGGCTGCTCATTCTATGGTCTAACCCCTGCCATGCTTCACTGTTGGTTACAAACACCACGCATTGTAAGCTTTGCCCGGCGTTCTCCAGACGTACACTCAGCAAGAGGCAAGCACGACTCATCTGACCAAATTATCTTCTTCAATTGCTCCATAGTCCAGTTTTTATGCACTGACTCCATTGTATCCTCTTATTAGCTTTTTGGATACTAACGAGTGGCTTTCGAATATCGGCTCTTTTATACACACCTTGCTTGTGCAATTACCTTCATACTGATTTGATGCTAATAGTGTTTGTGAGTACTGTATTTCAGCTCTGCAGCAATCTTTAGAGCATATGACTTCCGATATTCCATCAAAACCCAACGAAACGTTCGTCTGTTTCTGTCATTCAACGCACAATTCGGTCTACGCTCTTCTTTATTGAAAGCGGTTTTTCCAGTCTTACTGCATGCCCTCATATTCTTTGATACTGTGCCTCGCGACACCCCAAGTACTTGCCGTTTCTTTGGTTACAGAGACACTCACCATACGAGCCCCAACAATTTGGCAGAGTTGGAATTCCGTCAGCTAGGTCATAATTCCCTCGCAACTGCTCAGAATGTTGCCTTAACGACAAGTGATGGATGAAATGTGTAAACTAGCTTATAATAGTAGTTCATTGCGTATAAACGACAGCCCCAACTACAAACCCCGTTATAGCATTCCTGTTATTACCATAGTGAATTTTGCCAGATGTTACCATATTTTTGTATTTTTGTCCAACCATATATATATATATATATATATATATATATATTATATATATATATATATATATATATATATATATATATATATATATATATATATATATATATATATATATATATATATATATATAAACTTTTAATTTACCCCTGGTGTGCAAATGCCAGTGGCCTACTAAAAATTTCCACGAGAGTTAGAGGGAAAGTCGGAAACCTGGTCAAATTTATTGATTCATATATATATATATATATATTATATATATATATTATATATATATTATATATATATATATATATATATATATATATATATATATATATATATATATATATATATATATATATATATATATATATATATATATATATATATAATATATATATATATATATATATATAATAATATATATATATTATATATATATATTATTATATATATATATATATATATATTATAATATAATATATATATATATATATAATATCAAATAGTTATAAAATTTAATATATAATATATAATTATATATATATAATATATCTTATATATATATATTAATATATAATATATATAATATATAATATATAATTATATATTTATATATATATATATTATAATATATATATATATATATATATATATATATTATATAATATATTTATAAATATAAATATTATAATATAAATTATATAAATATAAGATAAAATAAAAGATTCGTTTTCCGAAATACAAGGAAAAAAAAAATATGAGAAGTTACACGATGCATAAAGTTAAAAGGAAAGTCGAAGTCACGTAAAACCTTATCCTCAAGAGCACCGAAATAAGTCAAACCGAACAAAGATCTTAGAAAGAGAATAAAAGTAATGAAATTGGGGAAATTGAAAGTAGGAAACGAGAAATATGTTAGAGTATGATGAATTTGTTATAAATAACTATTAGAAAAAGAAATTAAAAAAAAATAAATGTTACATGAATAGAATTATCGCTACAATAATGAAAAAAAATAAAAAAAAAAAAAAAAAAAAAAAAAAAAAAAAAAAAAAAAAAAAAAAAAAAAAAAAAAAAAAAAAAAAAATATATATAATATATATATATATATATATATATATATATATATATATATATATAATATAAATATATAATATAAAGTAGCGTAAAAGTGGATAAAATAATTAATAATAGATAAAGAATGCCTGAAATAAAAAGAAATAATAAATATAAAAAAAAAAATATATACTGTTGTAATACGAGATTTGAAAAGGTAAAAACTATTAAATAAAGAGAAAATAGAAGAAGAAATAGATACATTAGATAATTTCAATAATCGTAAAAGTAATGCAGTAATAGAAAAAGAAAAAAATGAGATTGATATAAAAATATAAAATACTTACAAAAGTAAAAGACTAAAATGATAAAAGAAAAATGAAGAAAGAGATTTAATAGAAAAAGATGAATTAGAAAATGTTAAAGCTTTTTAGATAAAGAAATATAATCCTTTAACGAGAAGCGAGCTCAATAGAAAGAGAACATATTTTTCCAATTAAAGTTAAAAAGCCTGGAGGCTAAAGGCAGGAGGTAATGAGTATTCAAAGAAGAATTAAAATATATTAGCATAACTCAGTGCAATAAATTACGTCTTTTTACCCTTAATGGGGTCGTTTATAACAACAATTCATCATTTGAAATGGTTCGTTTGAATTAAAAGGGGGGAAGAGTGAACGTTGTAAGTGAAAGTCAATAAATTCAAATTTTGACTTCAAGAACTTTACTTTTCTTCTTTTAGAGTTGAAAAAGTTAGGCCTCAAAAACTTTCGAAATTCTTAAAAAATTAAAAAGTTTTTTGAGTTGAAGAACGGAATATAAAATTTTAGTTAGGAAAAACAATATGTATTTTAATTAACATTAATGGATAAAGAAAAGGCAATGAAATTATAGTTTTTTTTTTTTTTTTTTTTTTTTTTTTTTTTTTTTTTTTTTTTTTTTTTTTTTTTATTTTTTATTTATAATATATTATATTAGAATATATATATAATATATATATATTAATATAATATATATAATATATTATATTATTATAATTTATATATTATTATTATTATATTATTATTATATATATTATATATATAATATATATTTATTATAATAAAAAAAATAAAAAAAAAAAAAAAAAAAAAAAAAAAAAAAAAAAAAAAAAAAAAAAAATATTTAAAAATTATAGGTTCAATTTTTGTATCAAAGATTTAAAAAATTAAAAAAAAAAAAAAGAAAGAAAAAAAAAAAATTTTGACATTTATTAAGGAGAGCAAATGGAAAGATTTTTAAGACCTTTTTCAATGCATTTCACTTCGGTCGATTGATTAAAAGCGACGTCATCGTAAATGAGGAATAGAAAAGAAGGAAAAGGGTTGGTGGAGAACAAGATGAGCGAATTATATAATAATTATATAATAATTAATAATAATAATAATAATAATAATAAATATAAATATAAAATAATAATAAAGATATTATTAAAAATAATAATAATATAATATAATAATAATATAATAATATGAATAAATAATATATATATAATATATAATAATAATAATAATAATAATAAATACAATAATAGAAATATAATATAATAATAATAATTAATAATAGATAATGAAATATTTAAAAATATTTAATAATTTAATAATAATAATAATATAATTGTATTTAATAAAAAAAATTGATTTATTATATTATTATAAATTATGATAATATATAATTAATAATTATATATTATAATTAATATATATATATATATATATAATATATATAATATTATATATATATATATTAATATATAATTATTATTTATTATATTTATTATATAATATAATATAGGAGAACTAAAAGCAAATACGACAGGATAGCCACAATGGCTTGTGATTTCTCTGGCCGAAGGCTATGTAACAACGTCTCCATGAATGTACAAACCATAGGTCATAGAAGACTAATCTTCCTGAGAACCTTAGGAGAGTTTTAGAGGTTAGTTTAAAACGAATGCTGATCCTACTGAAAGGGTGAGAACCCTATCTGAGAATTTAAATAAGACTCATTGATCGGCATTGAGACCAACGAGTTGAAAAACATGATCTTTTAAAGGGTTCTTGGAGAACTTTCAAGAGCAGATGAGGAAAGATGCTGATTCCACTGACATGTGAAACGCCTTTCCTGGAGAGGAGGATGTGATGTAGATTGTATATATATTAGGGATATGATCGCTTTCAAAAGTATTGTTTTATTTTTGTTTTTTCTAATAATATAAAAAGTGGTGAATGCTATTTCCAAATAAATTTTGCTTATAGTTTTCATTCTTGCCCAGCACAGGTGTCAAATCTCAAATTTGTTGAAAAATTCTCCTTATTTTAGACTCATAAATGTTTCTCATGCTTCAATTTACTTATAACAATACTTTTTTTCTACACTGTGCAGCTCTTTGTCTTATACTTTGTTAAAGCAGAAATCCAGAACTTAGCACGGGAAGGTGGCTGTACATCGAGCTCCATCCATCCCAACTAAACTCTATGCCTTTTGGAATATGATAGATTACGTTCGATAATCTTTCTTAGTCTCAAATTTGGGATTTAAAACCTAGGTGTTTTGAGCGAATGAATCCATCTCTAGACTTTACTCCAACTATACTAGTAGAAGCTTTTGTTCCCACTCTTATAAATACTAATATAAAATCTTTTTTATATAATATTATATATATAATATATTAATAAGATATATTATATATTATATACTATATATATATAATATATATAATATATATATATATATATATATATATATATATAATCAGTGCATTTTCATTTGAGAAAAAGAGTTTTTTAATGTTAGGATGATTAATTTTGCGTGAATGCGGGATAATATATAAGTTGGGTAGGTTTCTGAATTTGAAGACAATGAAAATACCTAAAGTCAGCATTCTGTGGCGAACAGAGAGGGAAGGTTCGGTCAAATGAACCGTTAGCCAGTCAATCATTTCATGATAATTCTTTCAATCAAAATTAAGTTCTGTTTTTTAGAATATTTCAATTTTTCCCATTGACAAACTTTGTGTTCGAGCTTATCGTTTTCCATCCTAATTTCCGAATATGCTTTAAATCATCATGAATCATGGCGATAAGAATATTTTCTGCCTGAGCCAAGAAGAAATTTCTGAAAAGAACTTTATTAGTTATTGATTTAATTGAAAAAGAGCTATCGTTTGAAAAAAATGTTTTGCTTCTTCAGTGAAACAGCTCTTTTTTATTGTAAACCAAACTGGTACAAAAAACTTTCATGATAAATAGTACAATATTATGCAAGATTTTTTATGGTTGTCTGCTTGACACATAGAGACGAAGGAATCTATTTTGTGTTGCAAGCCATCTCGAATGTGAAATCATACCTTGACTGTTAAAAACCAGTTAAAATTGTGAAATTCAAACCTTTTGTGGACATGACAAAAAAAGGAAATATCCAGACATTGTCTCTCATTCATTTTCATCCTATTTTTATTTGGGAGTTGGTGGCTTTCGAGGTTTATTTGATGCCGTCTAGACTTTGTCGTCAGCTTGCCCTTTAGCTCGATCTTCTTTTTTTCAATTAATTAATGCAGCATTCATTACCTTTATCCTAAACACCACTTTTCTTCTAATACAGATCACTACTTGTTCTTCTCTGAACTTATGGTGGTTGATTGAGTCTTTCAACCTCGATTCCTACTTTGTTCCATCTTACTGCTATATTCTCAATTTACAATTAAGGACTTTTGCTGTGGATACTTGATCAACGATATTGTTTGTTCTCGTTTTTCTAGTTTGGATTTCTTCCGTATTTTCCACCTTGAGACTTAGCCACTCTTGCTTTTCTACGACTAAATTCACTTGTTTTTTATATTTGTCTCCTCATTCTGCTATTATCCTAAATTCTTTGTCTATCTAAGATGTTAATAAGGCCAATTCTCTCTTCTCCTTTCTATGAAATTATTATTTTAGGTGATTTTAATGTTCATCTTTGTTAATGGTTTTCCTATAGTTTTCATAATACAGCTGGGAAAATTGCCTTCCGCATCTCTATTTGAAATAACCTTGTGCAGATGGTGCATTTTCCTACTGGTATTCCCATTCACCTTCGAAATAAACTCAATATTAAAAACCTGTTCATAACTTTTAATCCTTTTCCTTATACTGTTAAACAGTTCCCATCTCTTGGTTCCTCCTATTACCTTATTTCTACATCCTCTTTTATCTCTTCTAGACGTCGGCAAAACAGACCACGATCGCTTACTGCAAGGAAACTTTTTTTGATTCACAAACTGGTCAGATTTGCTGTCATACTTTTATGATTTCCCTTGGTGTGATTATGCTTACGGGGGAGAGGTCCTTCGAGTGCGCAAAGCACATAGCAGAGCTAATTAATCATCTCTTACATTTAGGAGTTTAGTCCATATTCTTTCCCTACAACTAAGCCTGACAAACCTAGGTTTAACTTTGCTTTTTCTCGTTCTGTTCGAAACAGAATGCTGACTTTAGGAATTTTCATTGTCTTCAAATTCAGAAACATACCCAACTTATATATTATCCTGCATTCACGCAAATCAATCATCCTTAACATTAAAAAACTCTTTTCTCAAATGAAAATGCACTGATTTTTCTAGTTCTTCTTGACGATTTTTCTAATTTTTTACACAAAAGTTAGATCTGACTCTCTTCCTTCCTCTTTCCCTCCACTAGTATTATTTTTGTTTTTTCTTCTTCTAAAGATGAACTCTTTACTCAAACCTATACCTCTAATTCCGCCTTTTACTATTCTGGAGCTATTCCTTCGGTTTCTCAAATCCCTACCAACTGTTTTATGTCTACATTTAAAAACGTTTATCTGATCTCAATGATCTTGATACTAAATGTATCATTCCTTTTTTTTTCAAAACTTGTTCTTCTAAGCTGCGAAATAATTTGTGGTAAACAATTTCGCTTCTATTTTTTGTTTTTTACTTCTACCATCCTTTCTTGCTAGAAACGTGAACTCACTAAGTCCGTGGATAAATAAAGGACCTTTCACAACCCTCTAACTATAGTCATCTTTCTTTGTCCTTAGTTTTTCAAAAATTTCCAATCTATCCTTTAAAAAAAAAAAACAGGAATACTTAGAAATGCCTCAATTCTTTTAATCGAATCTTAGATAGCCAGTTGGGCTTTCAAGAACACTGTACTGGTTTTCTTTGTCTTCTCTCTGACGACTGATTCTTTGCTCTTCGCCATTTCGGTGAATCCTTTTGCACTGTCGCAGTGCTTTTCAAAATCCTTCGATGGAATTTTGCACAAAGCTTTGATTTCTAAACTACCATCTTTTTAATATTGTGCGTTTCTGTTTTAATCTTGTTACTGTTCCCTCATTTTTAACTCCTTGTTAATCGCGTTTTACTGCTTTAATTTTTGTTTTACCTAAGTGGTTTAAAACAAAGTTTGTTACATCATCAGAGTGCGCGTGTATTTAGTACTCAATATAATATATATATAATATATATATATATATATATATATATATATATATATATATATATAATA
>SEYY01020604.1:125000-127500 GCA_009176605.1 Armadillidium nasatum | reverse complement strand
TGGAACCCTACCACGTGTGTTCGGCCATGTCTGTAACATCAATTATACGTTATCACAGTTTTGCCCTTATCATTCGTCAGCAGTTGAAGATCAGTAGGCAAGATGTGCTAGTGATGACGTCACCTGCCATTTTTGTATCCCTGTAGTCATGACATCTCTTATGTGGAACCTGCAATGTCTTTAACTATGATGAACGGTATTTGTGTCATTACCAATGTTGTCCCCTGTATATCACGAAAGCAAGCGTCTTGTATATGTATTCTGCGGAATTTCTTTGTTTATGATATTACCTTCCATCTGTCGAAACTTGTAAATATCTATATGAATCACTCTGTATAATATATATATATATATATTATATATTATATATATATATATATATATATATATATATATATATATATATATATATATATATATATATATATATATATATATATATATATATATATATATATATATATATATAAATATATGTGAATTTCATAAAGCACACAAAACCAATAGATGAATATTCTTATTACTACGAAATGAATCCATACCCTCTTTTAAAAGAAATCATAGAATATCTTTTACTATAAGATGTTAATAGCAGCAGAGCAGAATTGGTATACTAAATACGAGTATGTATATTGATTTGTAATTAATTATTTTAAAACAAGTTGTTTTTATTTTTAAAACAAACTATAAATCAATTTTAAAATTGATCTAAAATGTTCCAAATTTTTAAACAGTATCGTTGAAAAGAAAAGAAAATAAGTTTATTGCATTTTGACGAATATATATATACTGCCTTTAAAAAAAAAAAAAAAAAAATTGTATTAAATTTATAATTCTTTGATATTTTATTCTAAAAGTTTTTATATATTTGTCTTGTAATAGAGAAAAGACGCTCAATAGTTCTCTCCTCTCTTTTATATATATACATACATATATATAATATATATATATATATATATATATATATATATATATATATATATATATATATTATATATATATATATATAGATATATATATATATATATATATATATATATATATATATATATATATATATATATATATATATATATATATATATATATATATATATATATATATATATATATATATATATATAATATATATATATATATATATATATATATATATATATATATATATATATATATTATAGTAATTAAATTCTATATATCGAAACAGTTGTCATAAATGCAAACATCCATAAATTCTGCGGAAATTCTTGTACAATTTTTTTTCCTTTTATCTGAAGTTATTTTTTCATTTTAATAGGCACAAGAAATTCCGCCTTTTCTCGTTGCAAATTTAGTGCAACAATAAAATTCAAAATATTTATAAAACATTCTCTATTTAACCCTTCCATCAAAATGACTTCCTACAAAACAGCAATTAGTATCCTATTCTTTTCCACTTTATATAATATATATATATATATATATATATATATATATATAATATATATATATATATATATATATATATATATATATATTATATATATATATATATATATATATATATATATATATATATATATAATATATATATATATATTATATATATATATATATTATATATATATATATATATATTATATATATATATATATATATATATATATATATATATATATATATATATATATAAATATATAATATATATATATATATATATATATATATATATAATATATATATATATATATATATATTTATAATTATAATCTTCGTTAAACAAAGAATATAGCATCTATATATATATATATATATATATATATATATATATATATATATATATATATATATATATATATATATATATATATATATATATATATATATATATATATATATATATATATATATATATATATATATATTATATATATATATATATATATATATATATATATATATATATATATATATATATATATATATATATATATATATATATATATATATATATATATATATATATATATATATATATATATATATATATATATATTATATATATATATATATATATATATATATATATATTATATTATATTATAATATATATATAATATAATTATTATATAATATATATAAAATTTTGATAAATCTAATTTATAATTTTCAACCGCCCAAAAGTTTTTTTTGGGCCCGGTTCGATTCCTCGAAATTATAAATTAGCAGTTATAAAATTGTAAATCAATGATTCTCAACGGTATATATATTTAATATTTCTTTATATATATATATATATATATATATATATATATATATATATATATATATATATTATATATATATATATATATATATATATTATATATATATATATATATATATATATATATATATATATATATATATATATATATATATATATATATATATATATATATATATATATATATATATATATATATATATATATATATATATATATATATATATATATATATATATATATATATATATATATA
>SEYY01020604.1:112500-120000 GCA_009176605.1 Armadillidium nasatum | reverse complement strand
ATATATATATATATATATATTTACAACAGTTAAATGACCTTTTTAATTATATATATTAAAACGGTCACCATTTCAGTAAAAACTTAGTCTTTTCCACACACAAAAACCAAACACACGCACACACACTATGTATATATATATATATATATATATATATATATATATATATATATATATATATATATATATATATATATATATATATATATATATATATATATATATATATATATATATATATATATATATATATATATTAGAACCAAACTGTGTAAGAGTAGTTTGGCTTTAAGAGTAGAATGACTAGAAAATGAGAATAAAGAGTACCTATATTGCAGAAATGCTTAGAGGAAACCAAGGACTATTCAAAGAAGTGATCTTCTGCCTAACAGAAGAGACAACACAAACGATTGGCCAAGTTTCAGACCAGTTTGAAAATCTTATAGATTTGTTCTTAGGAAATGAAAACGAAAAAAGAAAAAAAAATTTGAAAATAATGTATATCATATGTTTTAAATGAATTTCTTAAAGCTATGTTATTCTTAATGTTTTCTCTGGCAACTTTTCCCTTCGGACTTAAAATGCCGGAGGAGATACTTGGAATGCAAGAAATTCACTAGTTTTTCCCAATGCCACTCAAAATTTGAATCAGGATTAGAATAAATTCGACTCTCTTAAACTGCGATCATACACTAATTAATATTACATATTAAAGCTTCAAATACATTAAAAAAAACATAAAGCTACCGTGACCTACCTGTTGCTGCAACATTTTATACACACACACACACAATATATTATATATATATATATATATATATATATATATATATATATATATATATATATATATATATATATATATATATATATATATATATATATATATATATATATATATATATATATATATATGTTCTTCGGTGGGCAAAGGCCGTAGGTTAGTAGACCAATTAAATCTCATCAGAGTTGGAAAAACATTGGAGTCGAATGGCAAATCAAAATCCAAAATGCTCCGGTACATGGCGTTTGAAAGTGTGCAAGTCAATGGAAGTTGAAAATATAGATAAAAGATGTGTGTTCCAGACTTCATAAAGTGTTTTTTTTTTTAAAGAAAAAGTTCACATCTCACGGGCATTGCCCTATTCTAGGAGTGGAACTTTTCTAGGTAGTATATACCTAGGAATCCCCAAGTGGGATCGAACCGGCACCCTCAAGTACGTGAATCAATCACTCTACCATTTGGGCCACGGTAGATTGCAAATAGGATCTTAAATGTAGGGTCAGAAAAATGGATTGAGAAAGGATTATGCTTCGTAGAAAGATCAGTCGCAAGAGCTCTCCTTAAAGAGATAGCTCAAAAATTGGAGTTAGAAGAATTTATTTTGTAAAAACGATAGTATGAAGAGAGTGATGCAAAAGGTCGACGGTTAGAAAGAGAATGGAAAGAGATATTGAGTGTAGGAGAGCTGGCATGAAGAAACGTCCTAGACTCTACCTTATTAAATATGTGTTTAGACACCCCCAGATATTTACTGCATGTTTCATACAAAGGCGCACAACGCCCTTATACAGAGCCAGCATCTGAGATTGTAAAAAAACAGAGATACTGTATGAGCCTCAGAACACCCAGCCTCTGTAAAGCTGATATAGAAAGAAATTATGATTCTTTCAAGAAAGATCACGAGAAAAGAAACCTCAAAAATATTAGGAAGAGAGGAAGGTTTGAAGTTACGTGTTTTCGATGGAGATATTATAGTTGTGTGGAAGATTACGACGAGTAGATTGATAAGGTAACTGAGCTTTTGAGGCATTTAAAACAACCATGCTTTATTTATCTCAACTAGAGGTGCGATCAAGATTTGAGGGCAGTTTTATTTCAAGTTATTTATCCCTTTAACATCAACAATTTTCATGTTGAATGGATCGTCTTTCAAATTTGTAAATTCGAAACTTTCTGTCTATTAAGGTCTACACGAAATATCTTGTTTTTATTTTCTATGCGACACCCATTTGAAAAGTTTAAAAATCTTCAATCTCCCTACTGAGCGTTTTCGCTATATGCTACCACTCTGAAGAGAAGAAAGAAAAAATGAGCTTAAATTTATAAAACTATACCTAACTTAACCAAAATTAACTAAAAGCACCTTAAGCTAAATAAAAATAGAATAATTCTAAGCTATTCAAAAAATAAATTGTAGCATATAACAGGGAAGAACTATCCCCACATTTTAATTTTATATTCTGTACTTTTTTTCAGACATTCGATTTTAATAATCACTCTTTCTTGGTTAATTAGTCCCTTAGTAAACCTTAATTTAATTATAAAAAGGTTGGAGTCGTCAGAATATGTGGATAGAAGACGAATTAATAAGTGCAGGATCATTCATGAAATAATTAAAAAAGATGGTTATGAACGGTAGACCATTTACAGCAGCAGGTATGTGAGGAAGAGGATAAAAATCAGAGAGATTGGAACATACCAAATGATGGAAGTTTCGAAATCAAACTTTGTGTTATACTCTTTCGCAAACTTTGAAATAACCAGCACTACAGGAAAATATTCATAGAAATGCCGAAGAGCAGAAGACAAAGAGTCTATGAGAAGAGATAAAAGAAACCATCAATAGAGCGTTCCCTTCTTTAGCCATACTTAGATGCTTCCAAATCATTTAATTAAAGATAGATATGAAAATTTTGAAAAGAACAGAGGTTAAGACGATAGGATGATAATTGGAAACTTGAAAGTGTTCCACTTATATGATTGATATGGCACAGACAGAATGAGCTCACTCTTCCAGCAGGAAGGAAAATTTTTGAAGTTGATATGAAGAGACGAAGCAGTTTCCCAAAGGCAGGATGCAAGCTCAGCAAGCTTTGAAAGCCACAGAAGAGGAGAGATACCGTCAGGACCGTACAGCTTCATAGTTTTAAGCTCAGAGAGAGAGAGAGAGAGAGAGAGAGAGAGAGAGAGAGAGAGAGAGAGAGAGAGAGAGAGAAAGGGAGAGAAATAAAGAGAGAGCAGAAACAACTCTTTAGAAAAGATAATTATTTTAGTGTTATTTGAGTTGGAAGAAGATGGAATAATAGCTCAGCAATAGTCTAAAGAATGAGCAAAGAATTCACTTTAGAAGAAGGTCAGAGAGAAGTATTGAAATAATAATATACAAGATGAAGAAAAGAAGAAGAAGCAACGTTAGGATTGACATTTACAGTAAAGTGTCAGGAAGAGCCTGATGTAGAAGAATCAGAATGGCTGTTGCATTTTCTTTGGAGAAAAAGAATTTTCAGTGTTTCGCAAATTAGATTTCGGGTGATAAATGAAATGCAAGGAGATCGAGTTTCTGGAGCTTGTAGACAACGATAATTCCTAAAGTTTGTGTTCCTACGGCGAATAGTGCGAGAACAAGCAGAGATAAAAGAAGATTAATAAGCCTTAATTGAAGAGAAAGAAAATATAATGTATACTTTTATGCAAGGGAAAATTACTTCGGTTATGCGGTCTACACCCTCAGAGGAATCCCTCCCACGTAAATAGTAATCATTCCTTGTGAAATCAAAGAATACCATCCCAACACATTTAGCCGAAGGCTGCAGTACTTCCTGCTGAAGACTTGAAGAGACAAAATAGGGTACATGGATAAGATTGAGAATAAACCTAGGAGAGGAAAGAATTTATCAGTGTAAGGAAAAGGATCGGAAGTTATGAAAAGATCAGGACTGTCAGGGATCAAGGAAAAGATAGAATGGACTTTATTTTGGAATTTAGGATAGTCAGATGAATTGGATGAAATATAGACTGAACAGATGAATATATATATATATATATATATATATATATATATATATATATATATATATATATATATATATATATATATATATATATATATATATATATATATATATATATATATATATATATATATATATATATATATATATATATATATATATATATATATATATATATATATATATATATATATATATATATATATATATATATATATATATATATATATATATATATAGTAGTAGTAGTAGTAGTAGTAGTAGCAATATGAAATGAGAAATTTAAGATGAACTTTCCTGTTCAAAAGAAGATCTTGAAGAAAAATTTGAAATAAAGAATCTTATCTTTGAATAAAGGCTATTATAGCTCTTCCTTCTTTATATTATGAAAGAAGGAAGCATAATTCACCTTTGAAGTGAAATATTCAATTTGGCCTTCATTTTCCATTCTGCTTCAAATTAGCAAATGAGAAACAAAGAAAATGGTATGTATATTTCATTCTTAGCTCACTCTTATGGAATACTATGAATATATTTGAAAAATAAGCATACTTATATTACAAACGCACTTTAAAATAACACTTCTTGATATATATATATATATATATATATATATATATATATATATACTATATATATATATATATATATATATATATATATATATATATATATATATATATATATATATATATATATATATATATATATATATATATATATATATATATATATATATATATATATATATATATATATATATATATATATATATATATATATATATATATATATATATATATATATATATATATATATATATATATATATATATATATATATATATATATATATATATATATATATATATATAAGTCTGGGATCGGAGAATATGACAGTGAAAGGATGAGACTGCGTAAAAAGATGTGTCGCACGAGTCCTTCATAATGGAGAAGATATGCGACGTGAGAATTCAGAAGAGCAGTGTCAGGTATAATAGTTATAATATAGAGAGAGTGACGCAACAATTCGACGGGCAGGAAGGAATTGGAGAGAGTTAGTAAGAACAAATGAGATTGTAAGACGAAAGCCTTAGACTCCACATTTTCAAGATCTGCATGTGTGGAATCACCCCAGATGTGAATATATATATATATATATATATATATATATATATATATATATATATATATATATATATATATATATATATATATATATATATGTGTGTGTGTGTTGTGTGTGTGTTTGTGTGCGTTGTGCGTGTGCATGTGTATGTGTGTGAAAATTCATAAATACAGAAACAATATTCATAGAATGAATGTAAAACAGACTTTATGTACAAATTGTCAAAATGACTGAATAAAAGATAAACAAATCTCCTATTGAAAAAGGAAGAGACAGAGGAGAGTTTGTGCTTTGAATATGTTTGAATAATAAAAGAACTTTTTGTTTTTCATTCTTTTCATTTTTTTTTTTTTTATTAATTAAATTAAGGTGTGACTGTCAGTTTTTCGTTGTTAAATGGGAAGTAGCAATTTTATTTCAATGTTACGTTAAAAAAGTTTCCTTTTACCTTTGTTTATATATATATATATATATATATATATATATATATATATATATATATATATATATATATATATATATATATATATATATATATATATATATATATATATATATATTATCTCCTCCCTGCAAGGATTTTCACCCTGTATGTGTACCAGCATCTTTCTCCATCTGTTCTCAAAAGTCCCTCTCCTAGAGGGCTCTAATGCATGATATTTTACGGCACATTGGTTCCTGTAACAGTCATTGAGTTTATTTAAACTCTCAGGTAGGGATTTCAACCATTCAGTGAGACAAGTACCTTCTCAATTTAACATCTAAACACATTTTCCCAAAGTTTTCTAGAAGATTATGCTTCTCGGAGCTGTGATATTCCATCCTGCTCCTGGAGTTATTGAAAGCAGGAAGAAGCAATTACAATGCCTGGTTGCTAGCCCTGTCACCCTTGCTCTTGGCACTCCTCTCATCATTCAAATTTGTCACCTTATCCAATTTCATATATATATATATATATATATATATATATATATATATATATATATATATATATATATATATATATATATATATATATATATATATTACTATCACCTTTCCCACTTCGTGTGGTGGTGCCCGCCACAATTACCTCACTAACATACCCATTCCTAACTTAAAACCCCTTTCACTACGGCCCTCCATCTCATTCTGTCCTCCGCAAATCTACTACCCTCTTCTAAACTCAAATTCCTTCCACCCAAAATTTCTCTCACTCCATCCATTCATCTCCACTTTGGCATTTCCGTCCCCTACCCCCATCCACCTCGAATCTAAGTTCCTTGCCCACCATTCTGTCCTCATTCATTCTACACATATGTCCAAACCATTTTACCACACCCTCCTCCACTCTATCCACTACACTCCTCTTCTATATATTTACAAATCTCCCTTATTCTTTCATTTCTAATATATATATATATATATATATATATATATATATATATATATATATATATATATATATATATATATATATATATATATATATATATATATATATATATATATATATATATATATATATATATATATATCATCCATCATCCTATTTTAAATTACATTTGGTTTTCGTCAGCTGGAGTTTGATCCTTTAATATTCCTATCTCTTTCTTTGATCTTTTGTAGTCCTTATTCTTTTTCTGTCTTTTAACCTCCACATAAAATCTTTCTTTTCAATCTTTCTTTAAGACACTCATTCGAAATTTTAAGACATCCTTAATCCCCTCAAGAATTTTTTTTTTTAGTTGCATGCTGTTATTTAGAAGAAGGAATAAAACATGACTTAAATTTATAAAACTATACTAGCCTAACTTAGTGTAGTCTAAATTCAACTAAATATTTGCCAAGCAGACTTTAAAATAAAATAATACTAAACATAAAAAGGCAAATGGAAATTTAGAAAGGAAAAGGGTCCTTCTTGGTTTTTCATGCTTTATTAGTTAGACTTCCTTGCAGTTAATTTCATTAATTATAATTAACCTTAATTTTACGCTGATTTATTTTAATTAAATTAAATTTAGTTTTAATTAACATAGAGCAAAGTTTAATTCTTATAGGGTTTTTATTAACAATTATTGGAAGCGTACTTTAGCTTACTGCCAAATTTTATTACTAAACTAATTGTTATTTTGACTTTGAAAGTAAATTTCATTACGATTACAGTTTAACAATAACAGATCAATAATTTTGTTCTGCATTTTTCTATCTGATTCATAGAAAATGTCATAAAATAATTTATATTATATTAATTTATTAATAATGATACGATCAGTCAAAGTTAATTTGAATTAAATACCATTGCTTAACACTTATTTTCAGCTACCTTCTTTTTATGCTCTTAAAAAAAAAATCCTATTATAGGAATAGGAACGAGCTGCAATGAAAGTTCGCTCATCAAATCTTCATCATACTGTGTGGGTGTTTGTGTGTGTGGATGTGTTGTGTGTGTTTGTGTTGTGTGTGTGCGTGTTTGTATGCTAGCCTCAAGCTCTTTTTCTAGCTCCTCTTAGTTCTCATTTTATAAAATCGATATTTTTGTACCTTTTCTATTAAATTATCTACTCCTAATTTCATCGTCTCTGTTTGTGCTTAAAT
>SEYY01020604.1:107500-110000 GCA_009176605.1 Armadillidium nasatum | reverse complement strand
AAGTAAATGGAATTATATTGATGGTAGAAGACTTGGATATATATGTTTTAGCATCGGAAACCATGTAGGTAGTATTACAGGAATAAAATGTGATAGGATAACCTAACAGTATAAATGGGAAATGATAATAAATGATAGATTCTTTTCTCTCTTCTCTATTATTAATTTCATTAATATTATTTTATTTTCTACTGTTTTTATTTAAAAAAAAATAAAATAAACCGACTTTAACAATTTTTTGTTTTAAATGTTATACTGATTAAATCTATATATATATATATATATATATATATATATATATATATTATATATATATATATTATTATGATGGCATCGCATCCGCATGCGCGGATCGGAAAATCCTCATCAAAATTAAAAATAACTTTCGAAAATTCAACATCGCACCGCATCCGCACCGACGGAATTCAACATCCGCATCCGCAATCCGCACTTTCAAAAATTCAACATCCGCATCCGCAGCGCACTTCTCCAAAACTAAACATCCGCATCCGCAAATTAGAAAAAAAAATCGATCCAAAAAAAAAAAAAAAAAAAAAAAAAAAAAAAAAAAATATATATATTTATATATTATATATATATTATATATATATATTAATATAATAATTATATCTATATATATATATGCGAATTGTAGATCAAGAGTGAGGTGAAGAGGAACTATCGATTGTTTAGCATAGGAGTGGTTTTGAGACAGGGTTGTAATATTCCATTTATTTAATCTATTGAAAATGTTTACTTAGAAAATGGATAGAGAGGGGAAGAGTTTACGTTGAGAATATGGAGGGTGAATGTGAAGTGAGTTTTACTTTTTGCGATGATGCGGCATGTGTTGGTGCAATCTGAAAAAAAATGAAATACTTGTGAAAAGTTGAAGAGAATGTGCAAAAAGAGATTGAAATTAATCCAAAAAAATAAGTAGGAGGATGGAGGTGGGATGAGGAAATGTGGAGGAGGAATTGGTTTGTAGAAGTGTGAGAATGGAAACTTGAGGAGGTGAATGAATTCAAATATCTGTAATGTTGGTGGAAGGTAAGGGTGGGACGGAAAAAAGAAAAAGAACAGATGTAGAAGGAATGAAAGTATTGGGGCTAAGAAAATGGAGAAGGAAAATTTCGAAGAAAAAGAGAATGTTTGAAAGTATGTGTTCACCTTCTGTATTGTTTGTGTGTGAAACATAGACGATAAGTGCTCGGTCGAGAAAAAGTTTCAATGTCTTTGAGATGAAAGATTTGAGAGCGATATATAATTGAGAAGGATTGATAGGATTAGAAATGAAAGAATAAGGGGATATTGTAAATGAAGAAGGGTGTAATTGATAGAGGGAGGAGGATGTGCTAAAATGGTTTGACATATGTAGAATGAAAGAAACAGAATGGTTGCAAGTACGTAGATCCGGTAGATAGGGAGGGAGTGGGAGGGGAAGGCCGAAGTGGAGATGGATGGTGGAGTGAAAATTTTGATGGAAGGAATTTGAGTTTAGACGAGGGTAGAAGATTTGTGGAGACAGAGATGGAGGGAGGTGGGAAGCGTTGAAGGTAAGAATATTATGTTTGTAAGGGAATTGGGCGGGCACCACCTCACGAAAGTGGGAAAAGTGATAGTAGTATATATATATATATAATATATATATATATATATATATATATATATATATATATTATATATATATATATATATATATATATATTATTTAAATATCCGCATCCGCAATAAAATCCGCATCCGCATCCGACATCCGTTCGAAAATTCAACACATCCGCATCCGCATCCGCACCGCACTTTCGAAAATTCAAATCCGCTTTCGAAAATTCACTTCCGAATACTTCGTAAATTCAACTCCGCATCCGACCGCATCGCAACTTGGAAAAATATGATACGATATACTATATATATATATATATATATATATATATATATATATATATATATATATATATATATATATATATATATATTATATATATATATTATATATATATATATATATATATATATATATATATATCTATATTTATCATATTTTCTTATTTACTGCTCAGAAAAGTCACACTTAATCCATGAAGTTTAATAACTCATTCAATCTTACACACCTGCTTCAACGCACTACATATATATATTATATATATATATATTATATATATATATATATATATATATATATATATATATATATATATATATATATATATATATATATATATATATATATATATATATATATATATATATATATATATATATAATATATATATATATATATATATATATATATATTTATTGAGCAAATGACCGAATAACAGAACCAAAAAAGAAATGCAACATTTCTCTAACTTTAAAGGTATTACAATAAGTTACCCCCAATATTACTCTGTATAATATATATATTTCTCTCAAGGGACAAACGAGAAAAATCTTCCTCATTTAGCATGTAGGAAGCGTGCTCAAATTACGAAAGAATGAAGAAAAATAGAAATTTAAT
>SEYY01020604.1:95000-97500 GCA_009176605.1 Armadillidium nasatum | reverse complement strand
GCAAAGTTCGAATTTTTTGGCTACATTTCCCATTCATATTTCATTCATTTAAATTCTTCGAACCCTTTCAACCATTTTCAAATATTTACAGGGCCTCTTTCGGTTTATCAATTTCTTGAAACAAATTTTCAGAAACTGAGAATAAGATGGGCCTTATTTTATGCATAAGCGTGAGAACTCAAAGACTGCCGAAATACCTTACTATATTCAATCTTTCGCGGTCTGCATTTTTAAAATTAAAATATTTTAGTAACAGAGATGGAAAAAAGGGGAAAGGCAACGTTGAAAGGGAAAATATAAATGATTTAAGTTCTTTACTTACTAAATAATCTTTTTTTTCATGAATATTTATTCAACCATATATATATATATATATATATATATATATATATATATATATATATATATATATATATATATATATATATATATATATATATATATTATATATATATATATATATATATTATATATATATATATATTTATATATATAATATATATATATATATATATATATATATATATATATATATATATATATAATATATATTATATATATATATATATATATATATATATATATATATATATATATATATATATATATATATATATATATATATATATATATATATATATATATATATATATATATATATATATATATATATAATATATATATATATACTATATATATATATATATATATATATATATATATATATATATATATATATATATATATATATATATATATATTTTTTATACCTACAACCTTTCCCACAATCGTGGTGTGGTGCCTATCGCAGGCCACATCCATCCAAACACTCACCCCTTCACCAATCTTTTCCGTTCATTCTTATCCTCTGTCAACCGCACACCTTCCTCCCAATTCATCACTCTATCCCGTAACAGCCCCTTGACATTACTCATCCAACTTCCCCTCGGTCTCCCTATCTCTCACACCCTTCACTTTTATAATAAATACCTGTTTAGTCATTCTCTCTTCATTCATCCTACAAACATGCCCAAACCATCTCAGCATACTTTGCTCAGCCCTTTAACCATACTCTTATATATATATATATATATATATATATATATATATATATATATATATATATATATATATATATATTATATACTATATATATATATATATATATGTGGTTGAATAAATATTCATGAAAAAATACATATTAAATAGATAATGCTATAACGACTAAGTTTAAGGTATTTCTGCAATTCTGGTGGATATTATAGATATATAAGATATATATATATATACTATATATATATATATATATATATATATATATATATATATATATATATATATATATATATATATATATATATATATATATATATATATATATATATATATATATATATATATATATATATATATATATATATATATATATATATATATATATATATATATATATATATATATATATATATATATATATATATATATATATATATATATATATATATATATATATATATATATATATATATAATATATATATATATATATATATATATATATATATATATATATATATATATATATATATATATATATATATATAATATATATATATATATATATAATATATATATATATATATATATATATATATATAATATATATATATATAATATATATATATATATATATATATATATATATATATATATATATATATATATATATATATATATATATATATATATATATAATCTCTTGTCACATTTTTTAATAAAACTCATATTTTATGAAACATACCTTAGTACAGTAGGAGGGCAAGTAGGATTAAAATTATCAGCAGACATACCCGAAAAAACTACTGATGAAAATATGCTTGTCATAGGAAGTATTGAAATAGAATCGAGAATGTTTCATGCATTACCAGATGATTACATGAAAAAAATAAGGAAATTGCTTAGCTTGTGTACAGAGGAGTTACACAGTAATAGGAAGACACTAAACAGATAGATGAGTTACACAAATTGAACTCACTGGAGGAGGTATACTATTAAAAATGCAGAAAGGAAGTGTTTTTTTACAATAGTATTAGAAAAGTAATTCAATAGTTCGGAACTAAGAGAAGGATAGGAAAAGAATCAATTGGAGTTGGGGTACGGCTTGAATAGGAGGGAATCTATTGACGTTGCCCTTTCAAGTAGAGCTGTTTTATTGGAAAACCCAAGGATATTACCAATATATATATATATATATATATATATATATATATATATATATATATATATATATATATATATATATATATATATATATATATATATATATATATATATATATATAATATATCTTAAGCTTTCTTTTGAACTGAATTGCATATTAAATTGAAAAATCTAATAATAATTCAATTCACTTCATTAAAATTCGGTTTCGAGGAAATTCACATTATTCTTATTCAATCTTCTTCAGATTTTTACTTTAATCTCTTTCCTCTTTATTGTAT
>SEYY01020604.1:85000-87500 GCA_009176605.1 Armadillidium nasatum | reverse complement strand
TTTAGAGTTTCAATAACAATTGGAATGACCATTCGGATATTGTCTGTTAGCATACTTTGATTTATATTTACGGGACTGAAAAATTGATTTTGCGCTTAATGTTTGTTTTATTATTTTTAGCAATCTGTTGCATTATTATTATTATTATTATTATTATTATTATTATTATTATTATTATTATTATTATTATTATTATTATTATTATTATTATTATTATTATTATTATTATTATTATTATTATTATTATTATTATTATTATTATTATTATTATTATTATTATTATTATTATTATTTTATTTTACTTTTTTTTTTTTTAAAAAAAAGGAGCAAAATCGACAGTAACAAATTTGTTACATTTGTGAAAACGTAACAATGTTATCCAAGCAGTCGAGAATCACAGTTTTTGTAAGGAAATCCCAATTTTGCAAATAACAATGTGAATATTAATAATTAACACTAATTATATAAATAATAATAATAATAATAATAATAATAATAATAATAATAATAATAATAATAATAATAATAATAATAATAATAATAATAATAATAATAATAATAATAATAATAATAATAATAATAATAATAATAATAATAATAATAATAATAATAATAATAAGTTCTGAAGATTATGACCACAGCTGTTGAGAGAGTAAAAACGCTAAATGAGAAAAGAAAGAAAAAAAAATAATATATATATAATATAAAGAAAAACCAAGTCAAATTTTATGATTTATGAGCGTCCGCTCAACTCTATTAGAATGAAGTTGAACGGAAGCAAAATTTAAAAAAAAAAAAAAAAAAAAAAAAAAAAAAAAAAAAAAAAGCTAACTCTATTTAACGCTTACACTTTTGCTGTTTTTTTTTCTCTCTCTCTTTCTCCTTTTTTTTCTGATATTTTTTCTCCTTTTTTTCTTTATGAGTAGTTAGTTACGTACATGTATACATATATGCATTATTTAAATAAAAAACTAAATATTCTCTTCTTCCAGAAGTTTCTAATCATTTGGGAATTATATATATATATATATATATATATATATATATATATATATATAATATATATATATATATATATATATATATTATATATAATATATATATATATATATATATATAAATATAATATATATATAATAATAAATATATTATATATATATTATTATAATATATATATATAATATATATATATATATATATATATATATATATATATATATATATATATATATATATATATATATATATATATATATATATATTATATATATATATATATATATATATATATATATATATATATATATATATATATATATATATATATATATATATATATATATATATATATATATATATATATATATATATATATATATATATATATATATATATATATATATATATATATATATATATATATATATATATATATATATATATATATATATATTAATATATATATATATATATATATATATATATATATATATATATATATATATATATATATATATATATATATATATATATATATAATATATATATATATATATATATATATATATATATATATATATATATATATATATATATATATATATATTATATATATATATATATATATATATATATAATATATATATATATATATATATATAAGTATATGTGTGTGTGTGTGTGTGTGTGTGTGTGTGTGTGTGAGTATGTGTAGAGTGAGGGAGAAAGAGGAAGAGAAATGAAGTCGCAAATTGAGGAAAAGACTGTTCTGTTTCTTTCTGTCGGAGGATTTATTTAAGGTTATGTCTTTTGACAGTAACAGCTATTGCACTTCTTTTTATGACTTTGTTTTTCCTCACCTCTTTATATATATATATTAATATATATATATATATATATATATATATATATATATATATATATATATAATATATATATATATATATATATATATATATATATATATATATATATATATATATATATATATATATATATATATATATATATATATATATATATATATATATATATATATATATATATATATATATATATATATATATATATATATATATATATATATATATATATATATATATATATATATATATATATATATATATATATATATATATATATTAGTCCCTTTTTTGTACTGTATTACTTATCATTTTGTGCTTTTGAATATTTTTTATATTTTATGTTTTTCTTTATATTAATTAATATTTTTTTTCAGTGACTCTTTTGATAATGGTTTAAGATTATACTAATAAACCGAAACATAGAAATGTTGTGTCACTATGATTAAAATTATTGAGGTTTAATGTTACATCCATTATTTGATATTTTGTTCCTATTTAAGTTATGGCTCAAAAGGAGCTATATCATATATATATATATATATATATATATATATATATATATATATATATATATATATATATATATATATATATATATTATATATATATATATATATATATATATATATATATAT
>SEYY01020604.1:55000-57500 GCA_009176605.1 Armadillidium nasatum | reverse complement strand
TAAATTTTAATTTTTTTCAAAATTATTTTTTTTTTTATTTCATTTTTGAAAAATTTTATCGCAATTTCTTCTCCTGAGAAATCATTTGCATAATTCTTTCATGGCATATTGGATTAAAATCTTTAAAAAGTGAGTTTCCTTTTTAAAATAAAATTTTAATTTTATTATTTTGCATGAATTTTCTTTTTTTTTTTTTTTAAAGGAAATTTTTTTCCTTCTTTTTTTTAAAAAAAAATAAATAGTAAAATTAATTTTCGAATTTATTTAAAAATATTTAAATAATTAAAATATTATCTTTCTTATTTTTAAATAAGTTGTGATATTAATTAAGATATTTTAATAAAAAAATATTAAAATAAAAGAAAACAAAAGAATAAACCTAACTTTAAAATTAATTAAAATTTATTTTAACAAGCAAAATATTTCGTAAAAAAAAAAAAAAAAAAAAAAAAAAAAAAAAAAAAACATTCAAAAAATGTCATTCCACTCAGTTAATTAAACAAACAAAAAACTATAAGTTTAATATGTAAATAGATATATAAAATAACCTTTGTTGTTCTATACATTGTTTATTTTGCTTTAAACTTTAAAAAGTTAATTTAAAATATTTCAAAAGACTTATTTAATTCTTTTTCTCCGTTGATTGCATTATATTTACGAGTATGTAAAGAGACTTTCCTAATGTTTCGGTGATTTTGCTCAAACACATAGACACACACACACACACACTCATATATATATATATATATATATATATATATATATATATATATATATATATATATATATATATATATATATATATATATATATATATATATATATATATATATATATATATATATATATATATATCCTCTGGTGGGTAAAGATTAGACGCCTACCGATTTACACCAGAGTTTGAAAAATACCGGAACCTGGTTGTTAAAGGCCGACATATCCCGATGCATCTCGTTTCCAAGTGTGCAAATCATAGGAAGTTGAGAAAACAGATAAAGGAAGTGTGTTCCAGACTTTATCAGTAGAGTACATGTAAGACTGAGCATAGCGCTTAAGTCTGCGGTCAGGGAAAGGATGAAACTGTATAGAAAGGCGAGTCCCACGAGCCCTGCTCAATGAAGGAGATTTTCGAGGAGAGAGTTCAGAAGAACAGTCCGTTGTAATAACAATATTATAGAGAGAGTGATGCAAAAGTGGGACGGGCAGAAAGAAACTGGAGAGAATTAGTGGAAGCGGGAGAGTTGAAAAGACGAAAAACTCTTGACTCTACCCTTTCAAGAAAAGCTGTATGAATGGAACCACCCCAGATGTGTGAGGGATACTCCATACATTGAAAAACAACACCCCTATAAAAAGCAAGCAACTGGGACGGCGTGAAGAAATTCTGAAGGCGCCACAGAACATTCAACTCTGAGAAGCTAGTTTAGAAAGAGAAGTATTGTGATCCTTCCAAGAAAGATTACGAGAAAAAGAAACACCTAGAATATTAAGAACCGATAAAGGTTTGAGTTGAGTGTTTTCGAAGATATCATAGTTATGCAGAAGGTTGGGTTGAGTAGAGAGATGGAGAAATTGAGTTTTTGAGGCATTGAAAATAACCATGTTTTCTCTGCCCTAATTAGAAATACTAGAAAGATAAGAAGTTAGTAGCTTCAAAGCCACCGTTAAAGCGTCAAAAATTGTTGTTGGGAGAGGAGTCTTTTAAACTGAAAGGAGTAATGAAGGGTAGAAATTTCAGCATAGGATTGGATAGGTGATGAAGTAATTGAGAGAAGGCCATTAATGAAGAATAGAAAAAGTGTTTGAGATAGGACAAAATCCTGAGGAACACCACTATTAATAGATTTAAAGGAGGAACAGTGGCCGTCTACAAGAGCTGATATAGAACGACAGGAAAGAAAATCAGAGAGAAGTCCCACAGAGAGAAGAATAGATTTTGAAAGAGCGAAGTTTGGAAATCAAAGCTTTGTGCCAAACTCTGTCGAAAGCTTTCGATATATCCATCACCAAAATGTCAAAGAGCGAAAGACAAAGAGTTAGGGAGAATTGAAAAAAGATCACCAGTAAAGCGTTTTTCCGAAAGTCATAATGGCGATCAAAAATGAGATTTGAGAATTGAAATGTTTCCAAATCTTCCCATTAAGGATAGATTCGGAAACTTTAGTAAGAAAGGAGGTTAAAGAACTGGGACGGTAGTTAGAGGGTTGAGAAGGATCACTCTTCTTCGGCACAGGCTAAATGAGAGCATGTTTTCAGCAAGATGGGAAGGTTGAAGTAGAAAGACAGAGAGGAAATAGTTTACCAAGACAGGGTGCCTTCTTAGTTTTGAACTTAGAGTGAACATAAATCACATCTTCATTAGAAATTACAGTTTTAAGCATAAATGTGTTGGAGGAGGCTGAAGGAGCAAGAACAGCTCCGGAATCGTCTAAGGTTTAATTAAAGGCAAAACGGCACTTGTACCTTCAGATAATACTAAAGAAGGGAAAGAGGAAGAAGC
>SEYY01020604.1:42500-52500 GCA_009176605.1 Armadillidium nasatum | reverse complement strand
ATTTTGATTTTTCTCGCTTGTTTCTTCAATAAATCTTCTCTAATAATGTTTAATTTTTTTGGATGTTATCAGCCTTCACTCTAAAATCCTCCACTATCAATTAATGGTTCGATTCCAAGACACCTCTAAGTAACACCTTCATATCTTTTACTAGTCTTCAATCCGACGATATTAATAATCTATAATGGGTTTTTAGTCAAACTCTTCAGTACATTTTTACATTTATTTCGATTAGAAATGCTGTTGAATAGGAAATATGTTACTAAATATCTTTGCTACTTTATATATTTTAATTCTTAATTTTAATTACAAGCACAAGTGATTAACCAACACAAGAAGGATTAATTCTCCTTTTATATTTGTTAATTATTACAAACCACAGTAACTTCCATTCTTGTTATTCTTTTCTGGTGTCTGCTTATAAAATATTGATAACAATGAACCAGTGATTAAAAGATGTTATTTCGTTCGATTCGCTTCTCGAAGAAAACTTCCTCTTTGAGCTATGTTGGATGCCGAACACACTTTCTCCTAAATCCCAAGATTCTTCCTATGGTATGACACGTCATAAGAGAAGCTTGTCTCTTATTGGATAATTTGAATGCTGTTCATATATGGCATTATTTTTTCAATCATAATATTAATTTGTTCAACAAAACCTTAATTAATTAATCTAGTAACATAAGCAGCATCAAGGATTATAACAATGGTACAATCTCTATAATAAACCATTAATGCAACATCATGTATTTTGTTTATGAGGAAAAATGACGAAGTCATTGCAGAATCTTTATTGGCCAAGAGGAGGTGTCAACTTCATTTCATCTATATTATAATAAAATTTTTACATACATAATTCATGTTAGAGTTGGGGTCGTTAGAGTTGTTAGAGTTGGATTAAAATTTTAGTCAACAAGTGCTATTAAAATTCACAATATCAAAAATTATTCCGTGCAACTAGTACAATTGGAAAGTTTTAATAATACCTTTGTATGGTGTAGAATTAATAGTCTCTAACAAATAAAATTAAAAAGAATTTGACCTTTGATTCTATATGATATTGATCTTTAATTAAGCAATATTAATTTTGATTTGCCATTCTAATTTTCACTACGACTGTAACAATTTATTGTACTTTATATTATCATAGTTAAAAAGATATCATTTAAAAAATAGGAAAAGCTTAATTTTTTATTTATACTATTAAATATTTTTCCTATTTTTTATTTATTTTTTTTTTTTTTTTTTTTTTTTTTTTTTTTTTTTTTTTTTTTTTTTTTTTTTTTTTTTTTTTTTTTTTTTTTTTTTTTTTTTTTTTAATTGATAGTTAAATTTGAACAAAGAAAGAGGAATTATGAAGAGGATGTGCAGAAAATCAAGATTATATATATATATATATATATATATATATATATATATATATATATATATATATATATATATATATATATATATATATATATATATATATATATATATATATATATATATATATATATATATATATATATATATATATATATATATATATATATATATATATATATATATATATATATATATATATATATATATATATATATATATATATATATATATATATATATATATATATATATATATATATATATATATATATATATATATATATATATATATATATATATATATATATATATATATATATATATATATATATATATATATATATATATATATATATATATATATATATATATATATATATATATATATATATATATATATATATTATTCATTTACTTATACTTAGTCAAAACAGTTCACTGCAGTATTGATTAACGTTTTGAGATTCCTTTGTAGTTAAAAATTTGCGAAATAAAATATATTCACATGAATTATATATGTCTTGAATTAAATAATTCTAATTATTATTTGGTAAAAGAATAATGATTTTCATTATCAATGAGTTCTTTACTTTTTAAAATTAAATAAATATGATATTCATATCATAAAATGATTTTTATTTTCAATAAGTAACTTTCTTTCTAAATTTATATAAAATTTCATTAAAAAATTTAATATTGAAAAATCAGTTTATAAACTTTTATTAACTTTGTAAATTTTTATTAACTTTCTTTTTATATATAAAAATGAAAATCACCCTATTCAAGGTCATAGTAATTTTACCTTTACTAATAAAAATATATTCCCAAATTTCGCAGTTTTCAGGTAAGGGAAATTGCATTTGCTTTTAACCCATTTATCTAATTGAACTGATATTAATTCTATAAAAAAATATCTAACTACTTAGTCTATAACAAGATATACCTAGAGAGTAAAAGTGCTTTCAGATTTTTATTAGACCCTTTAATATATATTGTGTTGAATCTTTACTAAGACTTTACTTCAGTTAGATTTAAATAGATATTTTAAATATTTTATTAAACTTTGTATCATCTAAAGAGGAGCTGAAGACTGAAAGAAAGAAATAGATACTTTGACTGCAATACATATACACACATATATTATATATATATATATATATATATATATATATATATATATATATATATATATATATATATATATATATATATATATATATATATATATATATATATATATATATATATATATATATATATATATATATATATATATATATATATATATATATATATATATATATATATATATATATATATATATGGGAATAAATAATTATTCTTAGAATAATACAAAAATATTGATATTTCTTCACTCACTGATACATGTACAAATATATTATCTTAAAATTTAGTCTTATAAATAAAGTAAATCAATGATAATAAAAAAAATAATAAAATAATAATAATAATAATAATATAATAATAAATAATAAATAATATAATAATAATAATAAAATAATAATAATAATAATAATAATATATAATAAATAATAATAATAATAATAATAATATAATAATAATAAAAATAACAAATGATTAGATAATCTTGTATATGTGTATTTAAATTACAAGCTGATGTCATTATGATTTTTTGGAGTCAGTATTCTGATAATATATGAGGATATATATATATATATATATATATATATATATATATATATATATATATATATATATATATATATATATATATATATATATATATATATATATATATATATATATATATATATATATATATATATATATATATATATATATATATATATATATTTAGGTGTAGATTTTGTACAAAATCAAAAATTATAAATTGAAAATTAGTGATAAAATTAAAAGTTAAAATTTTGGCTCTGAATACTGATGAAAGAAATAAATTTTTCTTTAATTTCCATTTCAACCAATAAAAATATGGCTCACTTAGAAATACGGGAAACTAACTCTTGAATTTTAAATTGCTTATCTTAAAGGAATTCTGAAACTATGCCTTTAATAAACACATTTTTCCTTAGCTGGTTTATATATTTTTGAAACCTTAAATAAACAAAATAGAGATACTTAATAGTAATTCTTTGTGTAAGATTTGGTAACCACCAAAGTTATAGGGCTAAAGTGTAACGACTTATTAGTCGAATGACAAATTTTAAAATTTATATTTTATGATTAATAAATTAATAAAACTGAAAATCTTTACAAATTTAAAAAGAAAAATGCAATTCCTAAAATATGTACATTATTCCCCAACCCTTACTTTAGAACATTCCCTTTGAAAGAAAATTTAAGTGTTAATTTTTCGTTATTCAAAAAAAAAAAAAAAAAAAAATAAAAAAAGTAACTATCACCTTGAAATTAGGTCCATTAGTTCTGTTGTAAAGTCAAGTTCGTGGGATCTTCCAAGAAAGGTCCCAGGGTTTTTCCTGGATTATGATAGATCCAGGATATGCCCAGAATTTATCATAGCGGTCCATCTAAGTCTTCCTGCTCCTCTTCCTGTCTCATAATTGTGGCTGTGTGTATACATGTGAAATAATATTCAAAATTTTAAATAAATGTTTTTTATTTAGAATTCAATAATTTAAACAAAATAACAGGCTAAAAGTATATTACTACTATAAGTAACATGCCAACCATCTAATTATATATATACTATATATATATATATACTATATATATATATATATATATATATATATATATATATATATATATATATATATATATATATATATATATATATATATATATATATATATATATATATATATATATATATATATATTAATTTATGCAAAAGTTGTTCGAAATACTAATGGAAAGGATGTTGTAAGGAAAATTACTGAAGGGGTTCAAAGATTTTTATGCGAATTTTAGGTCAAGAGGGAGGGTGAAGAGGGAACTTTTGGATTGGTTTAGCATAGGAGTGGGATTGAGACAGGGGTGTGTAATGACTCCATGGTTATTTAATCTATTGATGGATGGTGTTGTTAGGGAAATGGAGAGAGAAGGAAAGGATATTAGGTTGATAAATATGAAGGGTAAATGGGATGTAAACGTGCTATTTTTTGCAGATGATGCGGTGTTGGTGGTAGAATCTGAAGAGAAGTTGAGAATACTGATGAGAGAGTTTGAGAAGAAATGTGCGAACATGAGATTGAAAGTCAATCCAGCGAAAAGCAAAGATATGAGGATTGGAGCTGGGGATGAGGAGATGTGGAGAGAGGAATAAGGGGTGTAGAAGTGGGGGAAAGGAAACTTGAATCGATTTTAAATATCTAGGAATGTTAGTGGAAGGTAATGGGGGGACGGAAAAAGGAAAAAAGAATAGAGTGGTAGAGGATATGAAAGAGTTGGAGGGCCTAAGAGAAGTATGGAAGAAAGGAAAAATTTCGAAAGAAATAAAGATAAGAGTGTTTGAATGTATGTGTTTGTCTTCTGTACTGTATGGGTATGAAACGTAGATGATAAATGCTCGGAAGAGGAAAAGTTTGAATGTCTTTGAGATGAAAGGTTTGAGAGCGTTATGTAAATTGAGAAGGATTGATAGGATTAGAAAGAAAAGAATAAGGGATATGTGTAGATGGAAGAGGGGTGTACTAGATAAAGCGGAGGAGGGTGTGCTAAAATGGGTTGGACATATGTGCAGAATGAATGAGGACAAAATGGTGAGCAAGGTATTTAGATCCGAGGTGGATGGGGGTAGAGGGAGGGGAAGGCCAAAGTGGAGATGGGTGGATAGAGTGAGAAAAATTTTTAGTGGAAGAAATTTGAGTTTAGTAGAGGGTAGCAGACTTGCGGAGGGACAGAGTGAGATGGAAGACAGTGATCAAAGGGATGAAAGTAGACATGGGTATGTTTGTGAGGAAATTGTGCCGGACACCACCTCACGAAATTGGGAAAGGTGAAAAGTGAGTAAATAAGATAAATATATATATATATATATATATATATATATATATATATATATATATATATATATATATATATATATATATATATATATATATATATATATATATATATATATATATATATATATATATATATATATATATATATATATATATATATATATAATAAAACATTCACAATGATGTTATAACTGCAGCTGAAAAAGTAAATCTACCAAATAACTTTAAAAGATACATTGCTAAAAAAAATTTATAGAAAATACTTTTTAAAACATGTAAATTAAATGTAAATTTAATTAAAAAAAGTTCAATAATAAATTAGAATTGAAAAATAAATTGACAAGTGAATAAAAATTAAATATACTACGAAATTAATTACCATAAAAAAAAAGGATGGAAAATTCCAAGAAATAAAATATAAATGAAAAAAAAAAAAAAATAGCATTATAAAATATGTTTATTTTATATTTTATGAGACTTAGGGAAAAATATTAGAAGCTTTCCGTAATTTAAATGAATTGAATGAGCTTTATTTTTTTTTTTTTTTCAAATTTTTTTAGAAATTTTTTTTTTTTTTTTTTTTTTTCCAGGGATTCCGAATCGAAAAGCTTTTAAATAAGGAAACCTCTTCAATATTTTAAGTTAATGGCTTATTGGAAAAATTGCTCTAACAAGAATAATAATAATAATAATAATAATAATAATAATAATAATAATAATAATAATATATATAATAATAATAAAAAATAATAATAATAATAATAATAATAATAATAATAATAATAATAATAATAATAATAATAATAATAATAATAATAATAATAATAATAATAATAATAATAATAATAATAATAAATAATAAAAATAATAATAATAATAATAATAATAATAATAATAATAATAATAATAATAATAATAATAATAATAATAATAATAATAATAATAATAATAATAATAATAAAAAATATTTAAACCTGAATTGAAATAAAAATATTTTCTACTCATAATATAGGATTATCAAAAAGCAGCCTTTCACTTCAGCAATACAATTCTAAGATTTAATAACATAACTTGCAAATAGTAAACTTACTATTTTTTCTTTAAAGAAATTTCATTCGATTAAATCTCGAAATACTGTAACACATATAATGAACAATACCTTCGGTAATTAATAAATTAAGTGGTTTTCTATATATATATATATATATATATATATATATATATATATATATATATATATATATATATATATATATATATATATATATATATATATATATATATATATATATATATATATATATAAATAAGTTGGTGGCGGATTCTGGGGAAAAGTTGAGAATGTTGATGAGAAGAATTTGTAGGGAAATGCGCAAAGGATTTGAGATAAATCCAGCAAAACGTAAATTAATGAGGATTGGGAGTGAGGAGGTGATTGTGAGGGAGGAGGAATAGGGTAGTGTATAGGTGAGGGAGTGAGATTGAACAAGGTGGAAGAATTCAAATATTCGGGAATGTTGGTGGATGGAAAAAGAGGGAGAAAAGGAAATAAAGAAAAGAGTGGTGGAAGGAATGAAAGTGATGGGGGGATTCAAGGTAAGTGGAAGAAAGGGAAAACGTCAAAAGAATTTAAGGTACGAATGTTTGAGTGTATGTTTTTGCCATCTGTAATGTAAGGGTGCGAAGCATGGATGATGAATGCTCAGTGAGGAAAAGATTGAATATATTTCAGATGAACTGACTGAGAGCGATATGTGGTTTGAAAAGTGTAGATAGGATCAGAAACGATAAAATAAGGGAGATATTTGAATATAGAAGGGAAATGGTTGATAGAGCAGAGGATGATGTACTAAGGTAGTTTGGGCATGTGTGTAGAATAGATGAAGACAGGATGGCATGCAGAATGCTTAAATCCGAGGTCGAGGGAGGTAGAGGGAGGTAGAGGGAGAGAAATGCTAAAGTGGAGATGGGTGGATGGAGTGAGGGAGATTTTGGGTGGAAAGGGTTTGAGTTTCGAAAAAAGCAGGAGAGTTGCGGACGACAGAGGGAGATGGAGAACGGTAGGGGGGGAAGGGTGGAAGGGTGGAAGATAATGTGTCTATGTACGTGTGTGAATTAATTATGACGGGCACCACACCCGAAAATGGGAAAGGTGGAAAAGTCTAATACGATATATATATATATACTATATATATATATATATATATATATATATATATATATATATATATATATATATATATATATATATATATATATATATATATATATATATATATATATATATATATATATATATATATTATATATATATATATATACATGTGTGGATTACCTCGTTCCTTATAGAATATAAGATCCATTTTTCTTTTATCTGCTAAAACTATGACGTCATAAAATGAAATTTAAATGTACTTTCAACAAGATTTATGCAAAATAACTTCGGTATTATTGAATTAAGTGAGGTATAAAACCAATTCCAAATGGTTTAAAATCTAATTTTAGATTCCCAAGTTTTTTTTTGTTTTTTTTTTCTTTATATTTTCAAAGGTTTTATTATTTTAATGTTTCCTTTTCTCTTTTTCAAAGCCTTGAGCAAAATTATTTCGAGGAATCTAATTCAAAAGAATAATAATAATAATAATAATAATAATAATAATAATAATAATAATAATAATAATAATAATAATAATAATAATAATAATAATAATATAATAATAATAATAATAATAATAATAATAATAATAATAATAATAATAATAATAATAATAATAATAATAATAATAATAATAATAATAATAATAATATATAATAATAATAATATATATAATAATAATAATAAAATAATATAATAATAATAATATATATAATAATAAATAATAATAATAATAATAATAATAATAATAATAATAATAATAATAATAATAATAATAATAATAATAATAATAATAATAATAATAATCCAACGTATACACTACCTAGAAAGGTTCCTCTTCATAAATAGGTCAATGCCCGTGAGATGTGCACTTTTTCATTAAAAATAAAAGTCTGACCAGTAACAGCTTGCCCTTTTCTTTGATCACAGATGCATCCTTTTTCAATTAGATTCTTGTACCACTTCAAAATGGACTTGTTCGTTAGGAGGATTCATTTTAAAATCGTGCACAGTCACAACACTGTTTTTGCAAATTTTAGCACGCACGAGCTGCGTTGTTGTGGCATGATGGCCATTTTGCATTTCAAATAATAAATAAAATATTCCATGTCATATTTATATGATACTGATGATAAAATTATTATGACAAAAATTTCAAAGATGATATAAATTATGACAAAAATCAAAGAAAAAAATTAAATACAATAAAAATTAATGACAAAAATTTTAAATAGTATAAAAATTATTGAAAAAAATTTTAAATAGTATAAAAATTATTATAGCAATAATTTAAAATATAATAAAAATTATCATGACAAATATTTTAAATATATATATCTTCCTGCATTAATATCACTGAAATAATGAAATACTGTTTTGAAATACAACACATAATAGATAAATATTAAATAGTATTTAACATCAGATTGATAAACTCATTATAAATGTTTTTGAATGTATAAGCATGAATTTTCAAAAGGCTTCATGTTCTCAATGGAGTTCAATTCAAGTTCAAAGCAAAAATATAAATGAGCAAAATAGCAAAAAAAATAAATGATATATATATATTATATATATATATATATATATATATATATATATATATATATATATATATATATATATATATATATATATATATATATATAATATATATATATTTTTTTTTTTTGACAAACTCTATCTGTGTAAGATAAGTTGTCAAATATATTGCTCTAACATTTATCTATCTATTTATCCATCTGTCTAACCATTTATCTATCTATCTCTCTCCATTTTCTTTCTCTCTCTCTCTCTCTCTCTCTCTCTCTCTCTCTCTCTATATATATATATATATATATATATATATATATATATATATATATATATATATATATATATATATATATATATATATATATATATATATATATATATATATAACAGTAAAACAAATTGCGAATACCAAAATAAGCACATGAAAATGACATGCTAATAAAGCTATGTATATGTAGACAATGCGCATAAAATTTTCTTTTTGAAAGAAGAAAGAAAATAAAATAATACGAAGGCTTTAGTGGAATTTGCGTTCAGAAAAGAAAAGATTTTTGAATTTTCTCTAGAAAGAAAATGCCATTTGCGAATTCAGAAAAAAAAGAAATAAAAATAAAAATGAAAAACCTAAAGCGCAAAAAAAATGATAAAAAAAAAAAAATGAAATTTCAGACCAACATTGTTTCAATCGTTTCTATAATTATATTTTTTTTTTTAGACCGAGTTGAGATTTTAATTTTATCCTAAATTGGATTTTTAATTTAAAATTTCGTTTTAAATAGTTTTTCTCTTTCTTTTTTTAAGCGTAATTCTCAAGGACATTGCACTCAATCTAAGGGAGAATTTCTCTACAACGAATATTTTTTTAAAATCAAATTTAATACCTTACGCTCAAGTCTGAGCCTTACCCTTATACTCATGCAAGAAAGCTTGACAATAAATCCTATTGGAATTCTGTTTCTATATTATATTTGTCT
>SEYY01020604.1:32500-37500 GCA_009176605.1 Armadillidium nasatum | reverse complement strand
TATATATATATATATATATATATATATATATATATATATATAGTATACATAAGCACTCTCAAACTCTTAAAGTTTTTCCAAATATTTCTACAAAAACTTCGCTATAAAACTTTGTTTGAAAACTAACTTTAACATTAAGCGAAAAAGCTTTACCTTCAAAAGGCATTCCAGGAGTATATGTGGCATAGGCTCCAAATTTTCTCCTTTGAAACAGACCTTTCTATTTTATTTGTGTATAGACTCTTTTCTGCTTTTTTTATTATATTAAGAAACCATGGAATGTTTTCATTTTCTTTTTCTTTTTTTAAAGTTATTTTAATATTCAATTGAATTCAATAAAGAAAGATGCATTCAATGTGGGAAAGGAAAGGGTATAAAAATGAAGATATTGATTATATTACTTCTACTACTACTACTACTTCTATTACTATTACTGTTACTATTATTCCTAATTCTTTTATAACTTCTATATAACTTCTATTACTACTACTACTATTAATAATAATAATAGAATTAAAAATATAATAAAAGAAAATCAGTAATAATAATAATCATAATAATAATAATTATAATAATAATAATAATAATAATAAAAATAATAATAATAATCATAATAATAATCAAAATAATAATAGCACCAATAATCCAAATAATAATAATAATAGTTTTAATATTAATAATAATAATAATAATAATAATAATAATAATAATAATAATAATAATAATAATAATAATAATAATAATAATAATAATAATAATAATAATAATAATAATAATAATAATAATAATAATAATAATAATAATAATAATAATAATAATAATAATAATAATAATAATCTCTAAATCATTAAATCTTTATTTATTTTTCCAGTTACAAAATACTTTATATATATTAATACAAATTTGGAATTAGCTTTTGTGGGGACGAATTTTTCCTTTAAGATCCTTATAATTATACATAATAACGTACGTAATATAATTTTTCACTGAGAAACAAATTTCGAATACTGTAAAATAATTGTGCTCGGAGTAAGAGTCATGAGACAAGAGAGATTCCTTCTTTGTTTGTTTTAGTTTTCTGACCCTCGGTTTAGTTACAATGCTCATTTTTTCATGAACTTTTCTAGTAAAGTTTGGAACACTCTTAATATTATTTTCTCCACCTCCAATATAATATGCAAGTCATAAAGCGACGTGAATCAGGCAATGTTGGATTTTAATCGGGTATGATGGTAGTGGAAGAAGAGTGATGCAGGAATTGAATGATTAAAGTGATTCAGTATAAGAGTAAGAGGTTATAAAGCGAAAGGCATAAGATCGTAAAGTTTTGAGTAAAGTAGCTATAGTTGTGTTGTTTCGGAAGTTTTTCAATATAACTAACCTCTGAAAGATTGCACAAGAAAATATTATGAATTCCGTAGGAACATAGATCCCAAAACCGTTTATGTCTGTCTTCCAAATCGATCATAGAAGGATTAAAGTGTGAGGGGCCATCTTTGGATCCCTGCACTCTGGTTTTCATAGAAAATACGTTTTACAACCACTTTTTAAAATACTTTTAAAAGATGAGTATCGTGTTAAACATGGTAGAAGTGTAGCATGTGAAGGAAAAGAGGCGAAATGTCTAACTTCCATGCCCTAAATAAGTGAGAGGTCAAAACTACTCTGAAGATACTATACTTGTTACTGATTCAAGAAAGAAACAGATTATTATGCACAAGAGTTCAAATAAATGTTCTGGCTTCAACTAGTATACCATATGTCCAAATTTCCATTGCTCGGCAATGGCCTTTATCTCTCTCTCTCTATATATATATATATATATATATATATATATATATATATATATATATATATATATATATATATATATATATATATATATATATATATATATATATATATATATATATATATATATATATATAATATACTATATATATATATATATATATATATATATATATATATATATATATATATATATATATATATATATATATATATATATATATATATATATATATATATATATATATATATATGAGAGTAAGCAGAAAATTAATCCTTTACATTATTATATAAACTTAAGTTTAGGGAACAATTTTCTTGGAATTGTTTGCTTTGAAGGAGATCCATTAATTTCAACAAAAACAAGCTTATATTACTCACTGATATTTTGTCTAAAATGGAACATTGGTATTTATTTTTTCTGGAATTTGATATGTTGTCATATGGGCTCTTTCCTGATGTTGATGAAGATGTATTGTATTTCATATATATATATATATATATATATATATATATATATATATATATATATATATATATATATATATATATATATATATATATATATATATATATATATATATATATATATATATATATATATATATATATATATATATATATATATATATATATATATATATATATATATATATATATATATATATATATATATATATATATATATATATATATATATATATATATATATATATATATATATATATATATATATATATATATATATATATATATATATATATATATATATATATATACGTATATATATATATATATATATATATATATATATATATATATATATAATATATATATATATATATATATATATATATATATATATATATTATATATATATATATATATATATATATATATATATATATATATATATATATATATATATTATATACGGAAATAATTTATATTTATATATATATATATATATATATATAATATATATTATATATATATATATACATATAATATATATATATATATATATATATATAATATTTTTTTTATTTATATTTTTTTTTTTTTTAAATAGTTTCAATAATTAATATATGTTTTCTCAGAAATGAGTTTCATAGATTTGGTTCACTTTTACAATGAACTTTAAATATATATTCCTTCTTTGTTTGTTTTAGTTTTCTGACCTTAGGTTTAGTCACAATGCCCATTTTTTCATGAGCTTTTCTAGTAAAGTTTGAATCTCTCTTAATATTAATTTTCTCCACCTCCAATATAATATATTATGCTATGGAAATCATAATCGGATTTTAATTTGAATAATGTTATATATATATATATATATATATATATATATATATATATATATATATATATATATTTATATATATTTATATATATATATATTATATATATATATATATATAATATATATATATATATATATATATATATATATATATATATATATATATATTATATATGTTAGGGGAAAAAGAATATATGTAGGAAGTGTGCTCCAAAGTTTTACCAGTAGAGGATATATGAGATTGTATGCAGTGATTAAGTCAGAGGGTTGAACAGAGAAAGTATTTGTTTATGTATAGAGACATCTCTCACGAGCTTTTGTTAGGGAAGAGAAATAACGTGATCTATCAAGAAATGTCACGAGAGAAAACACCAAGAATATTAGGAAATAAAAGTTCGGGTTGTGCCTTTTCGAAGAAGAAAGATGTTAAAGTTGTGTGGAAGATTAAGTCGAGTAGAAAGATGGAAGAACTGAGTTTTTGAGGCGTTGAAGCAATTATGTTCTCTCATGCTTCATTTATTTTGAAAGCCTTTAGCACTAACAGTATTGAGATTGGAGAGACGAGGCTAGGTTTTATTGGTAACCCAAATCCAACTGTCATCAATTGTCAACATTGCTTGGTAGGGTGGACACTGTGCATTTACTGTGAAATGATTTTCACAAACATCTGTTCCGTGATCGTCATGCAAAAGGTCTTTCGAAGAACGTTTCGGTATTCAACGGAACTGAAACATTCTAGATCGGAAAACCAACTTGAAGCGGGTTGAGAATTTCAAGGCAACATGTTCAGCTTTGAAAAGGAAATCACCTGGTCGACCTAGTAGCACCCTTATTTTTGAAGATATTGAAGCATTGAATCGATCTGTTGTGCAGTCTCCGTGACGTTCTGCCCGGAAACATGCTTTAGCTGTAGTGATTTATCGGAAAACTGTTTGGAGAATCTGCAAAAACCTCTACTTCCATTAATGCAATATGAGGTTTGCGCAAGAACTCTTATACAGTGATGTTCATTTTTATTTGAGTGGCTGTGTAAGCCAACAAAAGTTTTATATTAAACTGAAAACTTCCCTTGCAAGCTACATGAAGGACCGTTGCGTTCCGAGCGAGTGACTGTGCCGTTGAAAAAGCTGGTACCTTGGGTTCTTATTTCTTTGAAGACGGCTATGTAACTGTTACTGTAGCCTCTGACGGTTACATCCATATGCTCGAAAACTTTCTAAGGTCACAGCTTGAAGCTCATTGTAAGTGTTAAACGAAATATTTCAATATCTTCTGATCTTGTCGCATTACCGGCCTAATCCTATGACCTCTCCCATTGAGATTTTTTCAATCATGATTTAATTAAATCATGAGTCCATACACATCAACCACAAACTCTCTACCCTTTAAGGATGCTATTCAACAAGAGATAACTGCTATCTAACCCGACATTCCTCGTCTAGTCATGGCAACTTTCAGAAATCGACTCCAAGACCGTAAAGACAATGGTGTTCAAAAATTTTGGGAATGTTATCATTAAAACATGATGGATTAAAAGAATATTGAAAGAAGCTTCATTTCTTTGGAGGGCACCTATATATATATATATATATATATATATATATATATATATATATATATATATATATATATATATATATATATATATTATATATATATATATATATATATATATATATATATATATAATATATATATATATATATATATATATATATATATATATATATATATATATATATATAACATGCATAAATAAATTCAAAATAATACTGAATTAAAAAATAAATGAATTGCTTAAAACAAAAGCAAAACAAAAAAAATACAAATAAATAAATGAAAAATAAAAAAAAAAAAATAAAATAAAATCTCTATATATAAACAATTCATTGACATAGTGCTTAAA
>SEYY01020604.1:7500-12500 GCA_009176605.1 Armadillidium nasatum | reverse complement strand
CTAAGAAGACCAAATGTAAAGATTGAGAAAAAGGTTGAAACAAGCAAGAGTATTTAATAAATTAAAAGTCAAAAAATTGTTAAAATAAATCTGTAGTAAAATCTCTCTGACGGTTAATCAATAAAAATGTTTTGTTGAATTATTATGGCAAACGTCTGTAGATGAATCATTGCAAAAATAAAGGTCAATGATAAGTTAACTCAACTCAAATTTCTTTTTCTATCATTTTTATACATATTTCACCAACCAAGAATCAGAAACAAAGTTTAACAGCTGATACAAGACCCCTACTCTAATCCTTTCATTCTTAATTATTAATATATTTAATTCATTGTTTAATTCATTCCTTAAAGAAGCAGGTATAGATAATAATAATCCCTTGCAACAGCCTTCAATTCATCACGCAGTGTTATCTTCTTTTCCTGAAATCTGAAGGTGATTAATTTGTCTGGCCCTCAATTCATTAATTAATATACAAATTTTATGAGTCAAATAATAAATCTTTATTTATTTTCATTGATAAAGAAATATATATTGTAAAAAGAGCAACCTTGGAGTGAGGCTTTGAAATGTTTATAAGGAAAATGAATAGCTCGAGGAATAATGGATTATATACAGTATCATAAAATGAAAATTTCCTTTGAAATGAAAATTTCTTATAATTAAAGAAACAACACGAGAATCTATTCTTTTGAATGCCACCTATAACACTGACATCAAATATGAAACATTAAGGGACTCTACATTAAAGATGTAATATTTAGGGACTCTTCATTAAAGATGCAACATTAAGGAACTCTAAAGATGTAACATTGAAGAACTACATTTCGTTTTCAGCGTCTCTGAAATAATTTAAAATAGTTTTATATTTTGCTAACTGAAACAATGAATAGAAAAAAATAAAAAATTTACTTTAAAATCATTTCTTGATTACTGTATGACATATGATCGTGAATGGAAAAACTCTCCTTCTCCTATCACTTTGCTATTTTCATTCAAATCGTTGCAGGATGTTCTTCGACGGGCTAAGCGTACTTTCATAAAAAGGAGCGCTGACCTCCAGGCTCTCCTACTGATAAAAATTTCTGGCCTCTTGTCAAAATATCTCTAACAACTTCTGTAAATCTGCCTTTCCTCCTCTCATTCGCTCTGATGGTTCTGTTGCTAATACTCCTTCTGAAAAGGCTAATCTCTTCGGCCTCCTTTTTTCATCTAATTCCACCCTGCTCGATTCTGACATCCCTCCTCCTACTCCTTCTCCTCTCAGGTGTCCTATGTCTCTGCCTGTAATTACTCATGATCAGGTGCAGGGGATCCTGAAATCTATGAACGTCAGGAAGGCCAGTGGCCCGGATGGCATTCCCCCTCGTGTTCTGAGGGAGTGTGCTTCGAGTTAGCCCTGTCCTCGTTCAGCTCTACTCTCTATGCCTAATACTAATACTTTTCCTCAATGCTGGAAGCGTGCGTTTGTTCAACCGATCCCGAAAAAAGGTAGTCGCTCTGACCCTTCTAACTATCGACCTATAGCTCTCACCTGTGTTCTATCTAAAATTTTTGAAACTCTTCTCAACTCTCATTTCCTGGATCATTTGGAGTCTCATTCTCTCTTTTCTGATCACCAGTATGGCTTTCGACGCTCGAGGTTAACTGGTGACATACTTTCCTATCTTACTGATCTATTCTCTGCCCTTAGGGACTTCGGGGAGTCTTGTGTGGTGGCGCTTGACATATCCAAGGCTTTTGACCGGGTGTGGCATGCGTCACTGCTCTCCAAGCTCCCCTCCTTTGGGTTTCCTCCTTCTCTTTGCTTACTATTGTCTAGTTTTCTCTCAGATCGTTCCATTTCGCAGTTGTAGATGGAGCGACCTCTTCCTCCTTTTGTGTCAAGGTGTTCCTCAGGGTTCTGTTTATCTCCAACCTTATTCTTGCTTTTCATTAACGATCTTCTCACTGCACTTCTAACTCTGTTCACTCTTATGCTGATGATTCAACTCTGCATTCTTCTACTCATTTCAAATCTGCTCCCTCTTTTGCTTCTAGACTTGCTTCTCGTCTTCAACTTTCCAATTCTATTCTTGCCGATCTGGATGGATTTCCCGGTGGGGTCATAGCAACCTTGTGAAATTCAACTCTTTAAAAACTCAACTTCTTCACATCTCCCTCTCAAAAACACCTCCTAACTTCCTATCCTCTTCGATGGCTCTCCCGTCTCACCTGTAAATAACATTAACATTCTTGGTCTAAACATAAACAACAAACTATCTTGGAAACCACATATCACAAGGTTGCTAAAGCGGCCTCTAAGAAGCTGGGAATTCTGTTCAGATTGCGAGAATTTTTCTCTTCTGAACAGTTACTCCAAATATATAAGGGTCTTATTCGCCCTTGTATGGAGTACTGTTCTCACATTTGGGGGGGCTCCGGCTCCTCCTCTCTTCTGGATAGGGTTGAGTCAAAAGCTAAAAGATTAATTAACTGTCCCCTACTTTCAACTCTCTTGACCCTCTGTCTCTGCGACGTGACGTTGGCGCGCTATCTCTTTTCTACAGGTACTACAATGGCAGGTGCTCGAGAGAATTGGCCTCTCGCATTCCTCACCATTGCGTCGTCCTCGTTGCACAAGGGGTGCCCTGCTTTCGCACCAATTTTGTGTGGACGTAGGAAATCCCAGGCTAGCCCGTTGTGGTACCTCTTTCTTTCCAGCCACCTCTATTCTGTGGAACTCTCTACCTTCATCTATTTTTCTTCTGTATTTAACCTTCCACTCTTCAAGGCTTCCGTCTGCGCCCACCTGAGGGCTGTGCGTTAGGTGTGTGCGTTTATGTATTTTTGTCTTGTGTGTGCCCCCTCCTTGAAAAGGGCTCTGCCCGTGAGTGGTGGCGTTCTGTAAAAAAAAAAAAAAAAAAAAAAATAACTTATTTATTATTTTTTTTAGTTGAACAGATATTATCATATATATATATATATATATATATATATATATATATATATATATATATATATATATATATATATATATATATATATATATATATATATATATATATATATATATATATATATATATATATATATATATATAATATATATATATATATATATATATATATATATATATATATATATATATATATATATATATATATATATATATATATATATATATATATATATATATAATTTATAGATATAAGAATGAATTTGAATTCCCAAGGGAAAAAATGGGTGAGACCAAACCATTTAAGCTTTAATTAAACTTTTAATTAGGAAACATTTGAGTTTCTAATTTCATTAACATTAAATTTAAGAATTTCTTCTTTTCTTTTCTTTTCTTTTCTTTTTTTTTCACACTTTAAGTTTTTTTTTTTTTTAAATTTTCCTTCAATTATTATTTAACTTTTAAACTTGTTAATTAAGTTTATATTAAAATTAAATTTTAAATAGGTTTTATTTGTTGAAAAATGAATTTTGAATTAAAATAATACATTTATGTTATGTAAATGTAAATGAGGATAGGGTAAATTATATAAATAAAAATTAGAGTAAGGCAGCTTATAGAATATGAATATAAATAAGAATTGGATAACCTTTATTGGATAACCTTTATAAATGAGAATCTGACAACCTTGATAAAAATAGCTTAAACAAGAATAGGGTAAATAATAAGAAACATAAATAAGAATAAAGCAAGTTATAAAAATGTAAATGAGAAAATTGGCAATATGGCAATTAAAATAAAAATAAATGAGAATAGGGTAAAACAAATATATAAATGAGACGAAGGAAAATTATATCAATATAAATATGAAAAGGACAAGTTGCAGTTATAAAAAGAAGAATAACACCCATATAAATATATAAATATATATATATATATATATATATATATATATATATATATATATATATATATATATATATATATATATATATATATATATATATATATATATATATATATATATATATATATATATATATATATATATATATATATATATATATATATATATATATATATATATATATGTGTGTGTGTGTGTGTGTGTGTGTGCGTGTGTGTGTGTGTATGCGCATACTAGAATAACGCAACTTACGTAAAAATAATTTAAAATAAATTAAATAATTATAAATATAAATGAAAAGAGCGCTATTTATGTAAATATAAATGAGCGCAAGGCAACTTATGTAATACAAATAAGTATTGGGCATCTTTTTAAAACCATATAAGAATAAGACAGCTTATATAATATAAATAGAATAGAGCAGATTATATAAATATAAATATGGGTTAGGAAACCTAAATAAATATAAATAGAAAGGCAATTTATGTAAATATAAATGAGGATAGTGCAGCTTAAATAAATGGTAATGTGAATAGGGAAATCAGTATAAAAATTAAATGGAATGTAATATGTAAATTTAAATAAGAATGGGGTAACAACGGGATTGGGGAACAGAGTCTTCTAGATATGTTCATAATGATTTTTAATTCGTAAAAAAATTGAACGTACTGTATGAAATTTATTTAAATCTATCTTTCTATTTCGTCTCTCTAAAAAGAAACTAATCTTTTTTGCATTAAAATTTTCAATAATATTCTCATTTTTATTGATGCTTATTTTTCAATAGTTAAATCAATAACATAATTATAATTATGTAGTGTATATATATATATATATATATATATATATATATATATATATATATATATATATATATATATATATATAATATATTATATATATATATATATATATATATATATATATATATAAGTATGGCATCAGTATCCGCATCCGCGGAGCATCCTTATAAAAATTAACATCCGCATCTGCATCATCACTTACGAAAATTATACACCCGCATCTGCATTTGTGAAAATTATACATCCACATCCGCATCCGCATCCGCATCCGCATCCGCACTTGACGAAAATTCAATATCCGCATCCGCAAATGAGAAAATATAACAAGCGATCCATCACTAATATATATATA
>SEYY01020603.1:30000-41088 GCA_009176605.1 Armadillidium nasatum | reverse complement strand
CGTCAGCTCAAGGCTTCTCTGGCTGCTCATCCTCGCTCGGAACATTGGACTGAGGCACTGCCTTTCGTACTCCTCGGGATTCGCTCTGCGATGAAAGAGGACCTCCAGTGTACTTCTGCCGAATTGGTTTACGGTTCTCCTCTTCGTCTTCCAGGGGAATTCTTTGACCCTTCGGTTTCTCCTGCGTCTTCCGACCCTTACACTTATCTCTCTCGCCTCCGTCAATGTTCTGCTTCGTGGAAACCTTCTGTTCCACGCCCTCACGCCTCGCATACACTCTTTCATTCCGAAAGACCTCGCAACATGTACACATGTTTTCGTCCGCCTCGATGCTCATCGAGCTCCGCTGCAACCTCGTTATTTGGGGCCTTACAAGGTTTTAAGTCGTCGGGAGAAAACCTTCCTTCTTCAGCTCCCTTGTCGGACGGAAGTTTTCTCTGTCGATAGGCTTAAACCTGCCTTTTTTGAATCTTCCCCGGATCCTCCGGATGATTTTGAAGAGTCTCCTCTTCTCATTCCTGTCGCACTTCCAACACCACCTGGGCCAGATCGCCCTTCCTCTCCTACTCTTCCTACTCCTCCTTCTTCTTCTACCGACTCACCTCCACCACCTCCCTCACCACCAGCTCCGCCTGCACCGCCTACTTCACAACGTTCTTCAGGTTCTTCCTCTCCTTCGACTGATGGTACCGCTCTTCGTCCTCCTATCCTACGTCGAACAAAGAGTGGCAGAACTGTTCGACCTCCTCTTCGTTTCTGTCTTTAACTGCTGCCATTTTTGGTGGGGGGTTCTGGAGTAGCAGGACTCCTCACTCTACACAAAATAATAATTTTGACTGTGGAACTAGAACCAATTCACCGCGCGGGTTGGTGTGCACCGTGGAACTCACGAAAATATAGCATCATTCGACCTAGGCCTTTTTCTGTGATCATCGTGCATTTTTCATATTGCCGTTAATACTGTAATCAACTTCGTCTTTTATAACATCAACTTGTGTTTACAGACATTACAGTGTATTATACATCATCACTAATATTGCAACTCAAGCAATATTTTGTTTACCAGCACAGGTGAGAATTTGGTTCAAAATAGCAATAGTTGCCATGTTGTTATTTTCTTGTTTTGTTAGTTTTGTCAATTGCAAAGGATTTTAGTTTGCATTCCTTTTGCTTATATCCTTCTCTCTTCACTGCACAGTGTCCTTCAGGGTATCCTTTCACATCAGAAGGTGCTGCTAGAACATTACACTGCAGAATAAATACCAGTCATCAGTGAAGTCTGCTTCCTTTTCTGTGGATTATCAGGCTGACACTAGGTACTATTTTATATCTTTTTCTAAATATTTAGTGTTTTATGTAATGCAGGCGGTAGGGTTGTTGTTGCAATAATAATAATGATGATGATTATTATTATTATTATTATTATTATTATTATTATTATTATTATTATATTATATTATATATATATATATATATATATATATATATATATATATATATATATATATATATATATATATATATATATATATATATTATATATATATATATATATATATATAATATTATGTTATGTGTATATCAAATTACTGCAATTTTTATATGTTTTAATATTTGCATTTGGTTCATGTGAATAACCACAATGCAGATCCTTGATGCTATTGTGGGATAGTGTCAGGGATGTGTGTTGTGATATTCTTGTGGACACATATTTATTTTTGCCTATCATTTTCCGGATAGGGTTTTTGTTTTTGTTATGGTCATCTTGTTCTTGTTATACCATCCAGAGTCAATATTTTATGTAATAAAATTAAGAAAACCATCCAGCCTTCATTATTTTCCTACTTCAACCATCAACCACCAACCATAGTATCATAAGTATCGGGGTTAGTATCATAACGAGGAAGTGCTGAAAGGTTGGGTTTCGATGGCTGTTCTACGATGTCTGGCAAAGAATGTGGGGTCCAAGCAATATTGCGAGAAAAGTATAAAAAGCTTTGTTCTTTAATTGTTCTACACACAAACTAAATCTGGTAGTAAATTATTTGAACATAATACCAGAAATCCACAATACTGTGAGAACTATAAAGGACATTATTACGATTTCCGCAAGTCGGTCTTGAGACGAAAAGTAATGCCAAACATCCCAAGCCTATGCCAGACCAGATGGTCTGAAAAACACAAGTGTCTCAAAGTGTTTAAGGAGCACTTTGCACGAATAATGCAAGTGTTAAAAACCTTTTCTATTAAAGCAAATGCCGCCACTAGAAAAAGTGGCTTTCAGGTGCATTCAGCTGCACGTAAGTCGTCATTCATCACGGCTGCGATACTCTGTGGTGCTAGAGCCTGTTGTGAATGCTCTCCGATCCAAAACCTTGGATATCGCCAAAACCTCGCAGCACATTCAACGCATTGTGGAAATGGTTAGGCATCATCGTAAAGATGAATACAAAGTACAAGTGAAATGTTAAAAAGAAGCTAATCAAATCACCGAATAACTGAGACTGGATCTGAATATACCACAGATTGTTGGTAGGCAGCAGCACAGCAACACAGCAGCAACCATCCAGCAACAAATTCCACGGAGTTATATTGAAGATCATTAATAATTCCGTATCTGGATTCTATAACCTCTTCTTTAGAATTACGGTTTTCTATTGAATATACACCTGCCTTTGCACTGACATATTTACATCCTTTCCACATATTACTCATGACAATCAATGAATTAAAGGAAAAGGCAGCTTCATTTTACAGCTTTTACCATTTAGATGACTTAGAAACAGAGCTGGAACTTTGGTACAAAGTTTTTTGGAAAGACAAGAAACTGAGTAGTGAAGAACTAAAAGATCTTGTTGTCTCCCAAGTCTTAAGGGAGACTGAACTTTTCTTTCCAGCGACAAAAAGGGCTCTGATAATACAACTCGCTCAGCCATGCACCACCAGTATAGTAAAGTGCTCTTTCAGTACTGTGTGAAGGGTCAAGACATGGCTACGAAGCACTATGGGAAAAGACAGGTTAAACGAGATGGCTATGATGAATATACACAGAAAATTTGTGCTTGAAATTTATGATTTTTTTTTTCAAACAGTATATGATAAATTTGCCATGAACCAAAAAAAATTACTTTTTTAATATAAGCTATTTGCAACTGTTTGAAACTGTGAATTTTTCATCATTTCATTTTGTATTTGATATTCTATAGTATTAATAAAAAATAAAAATAAATTAAATATTAATTATTTCCTTATCTATGCAAATGTTTCTAGTTTAATATGTCTGCTTCTTTTCTTGTAAGATTTATAAAATTATAAGCTACCTCCCCTAGCTGGCAACGCTCATGGCATAGGAGATATGGGCGTGTTTGTTAATAATGAATATGTGCTTGAGTTTGGGGTTGGCATGTGTGGTGCCGCATTTGAACTACAGTGAAGGTGTAGTGGATGATGTATCAGATATGTACCTGCAATCATATCTAGCAATGAGGAGCACGCAGACGCCAGTGCACCAATCCGACACGGCCACATGGAATAAATTACGGTATCTGCAGCAAAAGCAGGGTACATACACAGGTAACGGAAGGGAATAGTAGGATAATCAGCCACAGCATGTGCATACAAACTTTATTTACGTTATTTATTAGGTTGTTTGGGTTACTTAGATTACTATTACAGATGTTCGAAATATTGCCTCTGCATTTCGATGCATCATCGGAGACGTCTTTGCAAGGATTGGCGAATTCTTTCAAACGTTCGTGCGGCATTGCTTAGTCGATTACAGGCATTCTCGATCCTCGCAGTTCGGATGGTGCCTCACACCATGAATGCCTAATTTGAGTATTCGTGGGGCTGGGCGTAGACGGGGGCTTTCTATTACCTTTGCTAACGTTCGTGGCCTTCGATCTAACCTCGCGTCTGTTGAACACTACCTCACTACCTCTCTTCCTAACCTTTTACTTCTGTCTGAGACCCAGCTGGACAGGGATTCTTTCTCTAGCAATCTTAATGTCTCTAACTACAACTTTTTTCACAATTTCCGTCTAAATGGTGGAGTCTGTGCCTATATTAACATTAACACTCCTGTGACACGTCTCGTAAATCTAGAATCTCCTAATTTCGATGTTTTATGGCTTAAAATCTGTCTTCCTACTACTACAATTATCTTGTGCTTCTGCTACTGCTCCCCTAATGGAACAGATTTTCCAGTCTTTTTTTCAATATCTTACTACTACTCACGAGACTGTCACTTCTTCTCATCCAAATGCTGAGGTCCTCTATTTAGGGGATTTCAACGTACACCACACTGAGTGGTTGGGTTCCTCTCATACTGATACAGGTGGGAGGGAGGCCAATTCATTCAGCATTCTTAACGATCTGGAGCAGTTGATTAGGGAACCTCACACACATTCCAGATCGTCCTAACCAATTCTTGAATACACTTGATTTATGCTTCACCACTACTCCTTCTAGTTATAAATACACCATTTTCCCTCCTATTGGTAACTCTGACCATAATCTTATAGCTCTTAGTTATAATGCTTTCTCTCCAACAGCTCCACCATGCCCCAAACGTACTTTCTGGCACTTTAATCGGGCTAATTGGGGGGCAATGCACCGCTTCTTTGCTAACTATCATTGGAATGAATCTTGCTTTGTCTCGGGGGACGCTTCTGTCTCTGCTGAAAAGGTAGGGGCAGTAATCCTTGAAGGGATGGGTAGATTCATTCCATCTTCAACTAAATCTTTTTCTCCTCAAAATCCATGGTTCGATGGCAATTGTTCTCTTGCCCTCCGGGAAAGAGACAATGCTTATCGTGAATGGAAAAACTCTCCTTCTCCTATCACTCTTGCTAATTTTCATTCAGCCCGGAATCGATGCAGGGATGTTCTTCGACGGACTAAGCGTACTTTCATAAAAAGGAAGTGCGCTGACCTCCATGGCTCTCCTACTGATAAAAGTTTCTGGCCTCTTGTCAAAAATATCTCTAACAACTTCTGTAAATCTGCCTTTCCTCCTCTTATTCGCTCTGATGGTTCTGTAGCTAATACTCCTTCTGAAAAGGCTAATCTCTTCGGCCTCCTTTTTTCATCTAATTCCACCCTGCTCGATTCTGGCATCCCTCCTCCTACTCCTTCTCCTCTCAGGTGTCCCATGCCTCTACCTATAATTACTCATGATCGGGTGCATGGGATCCTGAAATCTATGAACGTCAGGAAGGCCAGTGGCCCGGATGGCATTCCCCCTCGTGTTCTGAGGGAGTGTGCTTCCGAGTTGGCCCCTGTCCTCGTTCAGCTCTACTCTCTATGCCTTAATACTAATACTTTTCCTCTATGCTGGAAGCGTGCGTTGGTTCAGCCGATCCCGAAAAAAGGTAGCCGTTCTGACCCTTCTAACTATCGACCTATAGCTCTCACTTGTGTTCTATCTAAAATTTTTTGAAACTCTCCTCAACTCTCATTTCCTGGATCATTTGGAGTCTCATTCTCTTCTCTCTGATCACCAGTATGGCTTTCGTCGCTCGAGGTCAACTGGTGACATACTTTCCTATCTTACTGATCTATGGTCTTCTGCCCTTAGGGACTTCGGGGAGTCTTGTGTGGTGGCGCTTGACATATCCAAGGCTTTCGACCGGGTATGGCATGCGTCGCTACTCTCTAAGCTCCCTTCCTTTGGGTTTCCTCCTTCTCTTTGCTTACTCTTGTCTAGTTTTCTCTCAGATCGTTCCATTTCGGCAGTTGTAGATGGAGCGACCTCTTCCTCCTTTTCTGTCAACTGTGGTGTTCCTCAGGGTTCTGTTTTATCTCCAACCTTATTCTTACTTTTCATTAACGATCTTCTCCACTGCACTTCTAACTCTGTTCACTCTTATGCTGATGATTCAACTCTACATTCTTCTACTCATTTCAAATCTGCTCCCTCTTTTGCTTCTAGACTTGCTTCTTCGTCTTCAACTTTCCGATTCTATTCTTGCCGATCTGGATGGAATTTCCCGGTGGGGACATAGCAACCTTGTGAAATTCAACTCTTTAAAAACTCAACTTCTTTACATCTCCCTCTCAAAAACACCTCCTAACTTTCCTATCCTCTTCGATGGCTCTCCCGTCTCACCTGTAAATAACATTAACATTCTTGGTCTAAACATAAACAACAAACTGTCTTGGAAACCACATATCACAATGGTTGCTAAAGCTGCCTCTAAGAAGCTGGGAGTTCTGTTCAGGTTGCGAGAGTTTTTTTCTTCTGAGCAGTTACTCCAGATATATAAGGGTCTTATTCGCCCTTGTATGGAGTACTGTTCTCACATTTGGGGGGGCTCTGGCTCCTCCTCTCTTCTGGATAGGGTTGAGTCAAAAGCAATGAGATTAATAAACTGTCCCCTACTTTCAAACTCTCTTGACCCTCTGTCCCTGCGACGTGACGTTGGCGCGCTATCTCTTTTCTACAGGTACTACAATGGCAGGTGCTCGAGGGAATTGGCCTCTCGCATTCCTCCACCGTTGCGTCGTCCTCGTTGCACGAGGGGTGCCCTGCTTTCGCACCAATTTTGTGTGGACGTAGGGAATCCCAGGCTAGCCCGTTGTGGTACCTCCTTCTTTCCAGCCACCTCTATTCTGTGGAATTCTCTACCATCTTCTATTTTTCCAACTATATTTAATCTTCCACTCTTCAAGTCTTCCGTCTGCGCCCACCTGAGGGCTGTGCGTTAGGTGTGTGTGTTTGTGTGAGTTTGTCCTTGTGTGTGTGCCCCCTCCTTGAAAAGGGCTCTGCCCGTGAGTGGTGGCGTTTTGTAAAAAAAAAAAAAAAAAAAAAAAACACAGAGACTGAAATGTACCGTTGCCCCATCGTGCATGAACCACATTCGACGACATGTTTAGAGGTTAACGTCATCGAGCATGTCTTGTAATTCACAACGCAGGAACCAAAGGTATGTTTGTCAATTGAGATGTCCACGTATGATTGCGGTCCAAGAAGACGATCACCCACTACCCCTAAACACATATTCAGTGTAAATCGTTGTTGTCGGTCGGAGACACGTATTGAGTCTGATTTGTGTCACACCAAATATGAGTATTGTGGTGATTAACAATGCCCTCCCAACAGAAGGTAGCATCGTCAGTAAACAGTATGCGTCTTAAAGGTTGTGGGTCTACTGCAAGTTGCCCATTCATTCATTCACAGAAGGTCTGTCGTTGAGGAAAGTTAGGCGTCATTTAGTCCCTGGACACGTTGCAGGTGGCACGAATACAGTAATTATCCATGTAATATCCGCCACACACTACTATGATTTTTACGTTGCTCCTCCTCAGTCATCCTCCTTGTGGATGTTTTCGGTGATTGTTCCGCCCTCTGTAATACACTAAGCTCCATATCGAGTGCTATGATTGGTGGCCTTTATGGTTATCTTCTATGTACGAAGCTTCCTTGTTCCATGAAACGATGGGGGACCCTAGGGAACGTGAGCTATCTGGCTAGCGACGGTGTGGAAACGTTGATGCATACATGTATGCGGCTCTCCTAGCTTCCCTCCATTGGTTACACAATGCAACGACACTTACATAGTCCCCTACGTTAAAAGTCTCTTCACCTTAACATCTCCTGATACAACTGACATGACCCCATCCAAATATGTGCGCATGCTACTGTCGTTTACCTCACGTGGTCAATTACAGGTACTTTGTGTTGGTCTACAGCTGTACAGAAAACTAGTTTTCTTACAAAATATTAAGACATTATTTTATATTTCTCAGTTTTCTTACAAAAGAAAAAGTTATTATTTTATATTTCCCATATTCCCATATTTATATCATAGTTATCCCTATGTTATTCAATTGCAGGTAGTTATATAACATAGAGTCACTTCCCAAAGGTATCAAAGCCGCATAGTTTGATTTTCCCCTATATTTATAAGAGGGTTATGTTTTTTATTTAGGAAAAGCTATAATAGTACTCCTTATGGTACAGTATTTGTTTACAGAGGAGCCGAATCGTGAAGTTTCCATCTCACCACTCCATCAACCTGAACAGATTAATCATAATAATAATAATAATAATAATAATAATAATAATAATAATAATAATAATAATAATAATAATAATAATATTAATATTATTATTATTATTATTATTATTATTATTATTATTATTATTATTATTATTATTATTATTATTATTATTATTATTATTATTTGTCTTATAGTAAAAATTTAACTTTCAAAGTTTTTTTTTATCATCGCTAAGTGATTTAGTTTTTTTGGTTTTGTTGATATAGATCTCACACTTTAAAATTTTTTTTTGCTAAAAGTATGCTAAATTTTGATAAAAGTAAAGTACTTTTTATCTCAAACTATTATTTTTCTTCACAACAATAAATTTTTTTCTGCTAACAGCTGAATGTGTACGATAACCTAACAACAGCTGCTTCTACGAGGGCATGTCTGTTTGGTACACCGGCGACTACGTGTCCCAAATTGCTAGGTTGAGTTGCACGAGTAGTACAGAACCCAGTACTACGTACTAAGAGGTATCCATAAGGAATATTACTAAATAATACTACTGACATTAATTGAAATAGGGTCATGTATGCATCATCGCTAAGTGATTTGTAAATTTGTTTCATAACCTATTAATTGGCTAAAATTTCCTACGTGGTACATTTCCAGCCCTATGTTACGGAGACAAATATATTTGTCGGCGTGTGTAGATCTAATGATCGAAATTTGTACCATGACCTATGAAACACCAAATTTAATATATATATATATATATATATATATATATATATATATATATATATATATATATATATATATATATATATATATATATATATATATATATATATATATATATATATATATATATATATATATATATATATATATATTATATATATATATATATATATATATATATATATATATATATATATATATATATATATATATATATATATATATATATATATATATATATATATATATATATATATATATATATATATATTAGAGGTGGACCGGATATCCGCATCCGCATTTTCCGCATCCGCATCATAATCCGCATCCGCGGATATCCGCAATTGGATATCCGCAACCGCATCCGCATGCGCGGATAGTAAAAAATTACGTATCATGCAATCGATAAAAACTTTCAAAGGCAAAACTTTGTATTGAATGCAGAACCTCTTTCTGAGCGCAAACAGGCGACTATCTTGAAAATGTATTTGAAAAGATGCTGACAAAATGGAAGATTTCATTAAATGAAGTGCACTGCGTAGTCAGGGATTCGGGCACAAATACAAAAAAAAGCACTTTCTCTGGCAAGAGTGAAAAATGTAGATTTCTTTGCACACCAAACTCAGATAGTAGTTAAAAATTCCATTATGAGTCAAAAATGTGTATCCGATTTAATAAAAGGTTTAATAAATTTAATATGTAGGTTAATTGCTACGCATTTCAATCACTCCGTTGTAGCCCAAAATGAGCTGAAGAAAATACAAACAAGATTAAATGTTCGTCCACTTTCTGTCATGCAAGATATTCAAACACGCTGGAATAGTAGTTTGCATATGCTTGAGAGGATGAGCGAAATTAATGAGGCCATTTGCCTTTATGCTTCAAGCAGCACAAAATAAAGCCTCTAACAGCTGACAAAAATGACATTTTAAATAATTGTATTAATATCCTTTAAGTCTTTTGAAGAATTAACAAAGACTATAAGTTCAGCTGAATCATGTTTTCAGATGTGATATCACTTGTTTCAACATTGAAAGTTGTGTTAACAAATGTTATTAAGTCTAAGGGAGTTTCAAGGATGATTGAAACATTAATGAAGGAGATGAACGACAGATTTGAAAACCTGGAAAATGATGATGCTTATACAATTGCAACCTTTTTAGATCCTAGGTACAAAACAAAAATTTTTAAACCACTTGTTTCTCAGAATGTTAAAATCAAATTAGGATGCTTATGCGATGAGATGATAGAAACAGCTAAAATAACGCCTTTCAAGAAAAAGCAAAAGCTGTCAGATACAAAAGAAACAAAATCTGTTAGCTTAAGCATTGCTAAATCAATGAAAGATCTTCTAGCTTCCAGCAGCGATGAAGAATCACAGTCAGAAGTGTCAAAGGATATGGATATCGATTATTGAAAATTATCTGAAACTCCCACGTTTGGAGGCAGATAAAGACCAACTGGTTTGGTGGAGAGATAATTGCAAAAGTTTTCCTTTTCTTGCTGAGCTGGCAAGGACTTATTTAGCATGTCCTTCAACTAGTGTTGCTAGTGAGTGTCTTTTCAGTGGGGAAGGCCTCATTTACGACGAAAAGCGAATCAAACTTTCACCTGAAAGAGCCCAAATCCTTTTTTTTTTTTTTTTTTTTTTTAAATAACTTACCAATTATTAACTTCAAATGGAATATGTGAAACTGTGAAGTGTGAAGGTAATACTGAATTACTGGCTATATATATATATATATATATATATATATATATATATATATATATATATATATATATATATATATATATATATATATATATATATATATATATATATATATATATATATATATATATATATATATATATATATATATATATATATATATATATATATATATATATATATATATATATATATATATATATATATATATATATATATATATATATATATATATATATATATATATATATATATATATATATATATATATATATATAACCTTTTTCCAACTGGGTGGAGGTTGGAGAAAGAGGTTGGTGGGGTAGTAGTATAGGTTGCGCTTTCGACGGGTGCCAGATTTCGAAAATCTGGCAACCTGTCCCTAACGGTTTTTTCTGCATTTGCGGGCAATCCTGCATTCTCAGGGACCTTCCTGACATTTTCTTTATCGGTTCAAGGACACACGTGGGCCCCTGGACCCCCGGACCCCCAAATTCGAGCAAAATTCAGTCGGACTGAACCGCAAAGAAAATGATCAGGAAAGAAAGTGAGGTGAACGCAGCGATTTTGCAAACTCAGGCAACTTCCTGATACCATTTTGGGAGGGTTCACGGGGCCCCGCGGGGGCCCCTTCCCCAGAC